>CM062804.1:781194618-781199618 GCA_031772625.1 Pinus tabuliformis | reverse complement strand
TCCATTAGCAACAGAAGACACAAGTACAATAGACAATAAAGATGACCAGTTTTTCTATCTTACTGATGCAGAGACCCAGTTGTTACCATAGAAGTTCAGCGGCTAATTTAAGACTCCTGATTATAATAACACTTTCATCATGATCTCTATAAGGTAGTAACTAATAATCCTTTGCCTTGTTAAGTGAGGAAGCAAGAGAGCTCAAGTCCTGAAGTACCCTGAGAATTGTAGCACTAGACATTTGACTTGAAAGAAGCATGGCTTCTGCCTCAGCAAAAACACTGGAGTTCACACACTACAACCTTGGTCAACCTTTTTTATAGCATTTGGCAATTTGGTAATGAAAAGATGTCAATGGGGAGGTGCCAATTTCACTAACTTAATCAATACATCTACATGATGAGAATATACAAGGTTTGACAAACCTTCACATGCCAGCAAGGATGATAACAATCTAAACTCTGTTCCAGGGACACTGAGCAGCATTGTTCATAAAATGCCATGTCTCACCTCTGCACAAGCACAAAACCGAATCATCACTGTGGTGTATGCCTGTGCTGAAGAAGCCACAAATGCACATCTAGATGCACCCTAAATAGATGTGCTAATACCTTCCATTCATCCAATGAAGGTAGGTTGGCCCTCGGAGTTGTTTTGAGATTGCATGAAGAGAATACTGGTACTTTGCCTCTGAATTGAGGACCATTCAGCCTAGTTGGAATGGAGAAGATTGAGGAGGTATAGGAATGAGTTTGTCTATTGGGTTTTGATGTATAGAACAATCAGATGACATGCGCTCTCCAAAAAATAAGTAGAAGCAGGCCTGTCTGGGAGACTGCCTTTCAAAAATTCACAAGGTATTATTCCTATCCATTAGGAAGCACATCCTCAGGTGCTCGAGAATAAATAATAGCACAGTTAGTTGGATAAGCAGGTCTAATTTACAGAATGTCACTCAGATCTACTAGTATCATTTAAGTGATTTAAATATTGAATGGAGGAGTCTTAATACTCCCAATCACTTAACATAAAAGTGACTAAGGCGGCCAGAGAATAATATCCCATGACTCTCATCATCATGCCATATGTGCCTAGGTCTAATTGGAAAAACACATATATTTTCCTATAACTAATTCAGCATGGTAGTCATTGCAAGTTATGGGCTATGGTCACTACCCTGGTATTGAAAGGAGTACAGTTTGTTCACCTTAATTGCACACATATCAATGCATATGCATATTTCAAACTTTAAGCTAACAGGGTTGTAAGTTGTAACTATTGCACAGGGATGGATATATATATATATATATATATATATATATATATATATATATATATATATATATATATTATATATATATATATATATATATATATATATATAGATATATATATATAGGAATTCCAAGCCCATGAGTACATGATCAGCCTTGCTATAGAGGAGAGATTAATAATGTATATATATGTTATGATCCTACTACCATGAGTCTGCTTTTTGTGATCCAACCGTAACACTAATAACCTTCCATATGGGGTGTTGCATAATT
Source organism: Pinus tabuliformis (assembly GCA_031772625.1). Lineage (NCBI taxonomy): Eukaryota > Viridiplantae > Streptophyta > Pinopsida > Pinales > Pinaceae > Pinus > Pinus tabuliformis. The sequence continues at coordinate 781,198,071 of CM062804.1, read as the reverse complement.
TCTAGGCAGGTTAGTAAGTCAGCATTATACATGGAACCCATCATACTCTTATCAATAGTCTATGAACCATCAGCTTAAATTCAATCCAACACGAGTAAACCATGGTCAAGCATTTAGTGATCATAACAATAGGTTATATAACATGAAATTTCATGGCATATGCTAAATGGGATAGATACTTATCTTGAAGTATGGACCGACAACTGAGTCCGAGACTCCAGCACTCCACCCAACCTTAGATTGGGCTACACTATGGTCTTTCTTGCAATCCAAGACTCCAATCACCCTCGAGCCAAATTCCAGAGCATGAGTGAGGGATTTGCTCAAAGGATTAAAACCAAATCCACCAGTTGAAACAGGGGTTCCAGATGTCCAACTACCTCCACCCATCAGCTGAGACACGAAAGTCAGATTGTGCACAGGGACCTTCAAAGATGTCAATGGTACAACAAGGCAACTTATTTATTAGCTTCTTATGAGCTATCGTGCTCAACTCCTTTCTTCTTCTACTTTGTGTTTTTTGACTTCGTTCAATCACTGCATCAAGGCAAATCTCTGGGAATGCACTCTCATAGCGTAGCTCCCTCCAACAATGCTAGAATTCCTCGTCACTATGCACTCCATCTCGTACTCTTCGCTCACACTAGGGATGCATGAATTGTCTACGTAGATCTTGGGTGAGCTCTGCTACTCTCCTTAGCCAAACTTTCAAATGCCCTCCCAGGTTATCTGCATCCTATTGATAATCCAACTTGTGTGATGTTCAATCAGTTTTGTTTTAAAGTGTAACTAGGTTCGGTCTTCATAACGATATGCGTAATTGTGATTTTATGAAAAGAAGAAAATAAAATTATCTATGTAAGTACTTGAATCATGGGTTTTATGATCAAGGGATTTTATTTTAGTTAAGGTTCCCATTGTGAACCTTTAGGTATTGTTATCTAGTCATAAAAGTCAAATTGAGTCAATGTCATGTATGAAGGACCCTTCTTGGGCATGTTACATTTGTGTATGAGTCTTTACATGTATAAGAAGGCCCTCCAAGATCAAGCAAAGGCACCTCCTACAAGTCGGCTACAAGATGGAATAAGTAATCTTCACAAAAGGACATGTTGGCTCACCCTCTCTCAAGTCAGCTTAATTGACTGGGGAACAACTATAAATAGGCAGCTCGGCCTCATTCTAGAAGGCAAGATTTCGGTGAAGAATTCAGTCTGATATAAAGATATGTGAATTTCACTTAGAAGGAAGCCTAATCATTAGCGAAGAAGGGAGAGAAGTCTATGGTATCATTTGGATATGTTTTTGGGTCACTTTGATCTCACATATGCAAAGAAAAGGGACTGTCCTTGTTGCAGAAGAAGCCGAAATATTGTAGTCCCATTGGAAGGTTAAGTTAGGGAAGAAGCAAGGATGTATCTCAAGCCGAGTTGACAAACAAGTAGCCTTCACCTAAAGCAAAGGAAATTAACGTTACAATCCTAATGATTCACACGTGCTAGGGTTTCTAAAGTAAGCTAAGTACAACAACAAATTGAAGTCTAAGGAGTAGTTGAGAAGGAAAGAAGAATTAACAGTTTGACCATCATTGACTCAAGGAAGGAAAGGGTCAAGCTCAGAAGCTTTGTGTATTGGTCTTACAGGGCTCTTGGTCAAGGGGTATAGGTTTCGTATTCGTTAATTGAAGTCTCTATAAGAAGAAGAATTCGTTTGGATTTTCCTCTGAAGTGGGAGAGGTTTTGGCCCTGTTTGATAGCCTATATTATGTGTCTCTTATCTCTTTATGGTTTATGCATTGGTAACTGTTTGATGAAGAATAACACTATAATAACACTAACCCAAGAAGTAAAAAGCATTCACAAGAAATTATCAATCGAAGAGAAATCACTTAATCTCAATGCTGTAGATTTCACAACAAGTTTTTCCCCAACATTTTCAAGGGCTCTCGACGCTGTTTGTTCACCATTTAGACCTCTGTCAAACTTTCCCCAAGCTTCTTCGAAGGATCTCCTCTTCTATTTACGACACAGTGTCCTCTACGATTGCTATTTATTCTCAATTTCTCTTAGGAGCTCACTACCTCCACCCTTTGTGCTGCTCCTCTCTTGCCTGTGTCCTCTCGACACTCCAAATTATGTGTTGTTCCCCCTTGTCTCCTAGAATTTTCTGTTGTTACCACAGGCGGCCAACAATCCTATGTGCACCTAGTCACAAACTAGTTCCTTGCTATGTGGCCAACTTTCCATTGGTCTTGTTGCCCTGTGTTCAGTTACTCAAAGGCATACTCTTGCCTTCATCCTTAGCTGCTATTTTTACAACATGTCCCTTGTGCACACTTGTCAGCCTCCATGGCTGCTATCAAACAATCAATATCCTAGACAATTCCCTCCCTCCTTAACTCTGGGATGTGTCCCTAAACTCGACACATTTTTATTTAAATTAATTTACAATGCTTATAATAAATGGGAAAGGTAACGGTTGTTAAACGCAAAGTGCATGTATGTGTATATGTTTTGGGACCAAAGTATTGGTGGGCATATGCTTTTATATGTTTTGAGGCTAAAAAGTCCGGTGTTGCAAATATGATATTTCATGACATACCAATAAACGCATTAGCGCTGTAGACCAAATAAGATGAAAAGAGTATGAGGGGGTAAGACCCCATGTGCATACAAAGCGGGTTTCATATAACTTAATCATTATGATAAAAGTGCATTGGCTTCTAAAAAAAGTCCATGACATGACTTGAGGGGTGCTAGGTGTCAAAAAAGAGACATGCAAATAAAAGTATGTGTGTGGGAGCTACTAAGGGTTAAAGTTGTTATGTGCTAAAGGAATTCTAACATTCGTTAGATTTCTTTCATCTTACAATGTTGTTGTTAGCAATACACTTGTGTTTATGATAGAATGAAATCTAGCATGTGTTAGATTTCTTTTGCTTGATAATGTTGTTGTTGGCAATAGGCTTGTGTTTTTGCTAAAAGTAAATATAACGTATGTTATATTTTTTTCACCTTACATTGTTTTATGTGCTTATGTTTGAGCTAGAAGGAAAGTTAGCATGCACTAGATTTCTTTCACAATGCAATGTTGTGGTTGGAAATTTGGTTGTTTGTGCTAGAAGGAAATATGCTAGAATTCTTTGACCTTGCAATGTTGTTATTGGAATTTTGCATGTGATTGTCTTAGAAGGAAATTCAGCACATGCTAGATTTCTTTAATTGCAATATTGTTACTGGCAATATGTTTCAGTTTGTGCTAGAATAAATTTAGTGTGTTATATTTCTTTAACCCTACAATGTTGTTATATTCTTGTGTTTGTGTTAGAAGGAAATCTAGCATGGGTTAGATTTCGTTCATCCTGTAATGTGCTTGTGTTTGTGTTAGAAAGAAATCTAGCATGCGCTAGATTTCCTTGCCCTGTAATGTTGTTGTTGTCAACATGGTTGTGTT
>CM062804.1:777825626-778057120 GCA_031772625.1 Pinus tabuliformis | reverse complement strand
TTACTTTGTACATTAGTGTGTTTTTCATTAGTGTGCAATCAGTTTTGGTGTGTTTTTTTCTTTTGCAAACGTGTTTTCCTCTACTTACCATGTGTTCTACTTGGTTTGTTGATGTCATCAAACCTTTATGTCAATTTCATTGATGGTGTTTGTTGTAGTACACGGAATCTATCTTCTGCCGCATGGGAAATCTATGACCCTAATGGCGAGTTGGTGAATTTACAAGGCATATGTTTAGGTTGTACCACTAATAACATTACCGAATATAGTGTGGTTATTGAGATTTTTTCAGAAGCCATTTCTCTTGGCATTAGAGAGTTAGTCATTAATCTTGATTCACAACTCATTGTACTACAACTTAACAGACAATATTTAGTTAGAAACCCTCAGATTTTGAGAATGTATTTGCGAGTTTTCCTCTTGGAATGAGACTTTGATTATATCACTTATCAACATGTTCCAAGATGTTTGAACACATTAACAAATACATTGTCTAATTATGTATTAGATAGACATCTGCGACATATGAAAAACAAAAACCATGACATAGTAGGAATAGTAAACAAGAAAACATGTATATATAAAGTGTTTGCAAAGATTTTATTACATCAAAATGTAAAAAACTGTGTTCTAATACACATGACTTCTCAAGCCTACATAAGTGCAGAAAACAAAGAATAGAGATGGTTATCTGCTAACATGGTGCTCATGGTAGCAGGACACAACTCTGATGACTTGGTTTAGCAACCGACGCAGTCTGGCAGGCACCGCTATAGTATGCCTCTAATATCGCAATGGCACCTCATCAATAGATGTGTATTCTGGAATGCCTCTTATCAAGACATCCCGGTTACATTCCACCTCTACGATCGGGTTAGCTCCCTCATAAGGAGAATCCTCTATCTGTCATGCCACTCACCTGGCTATCAGAGAAGCCCCTGGAGGTCTCTTTGGTCCAACATCTGCAAAATCACAAGTGTCAAATCTTAGTACACGTATATAAAAAAACAAAATCAAAAGCTTCAAAAATTTTAAAAACAGCTTTTACCTCCATCGGTCCTCTATGTACTAGGTGGAAGTGGAAGGTCAAGATCTCCTAGAAATCTATGCTAGAGTACACCCATTCATCTACCATGATTAGTTGTTGTCGCATCCATCCAAAATATGTTAGAGGAAATGAAATTCACTGACACTACCTCAGCAACCATGGATCTCTGGGTGGTATCATTCCAAGAATAACGTCACCAAAATAGATCCATAGGTGAAACTGTTTCAGCTTTCCTGACTTGCATTTCATGAGTTGGCTCTTCATGTTGATCAACAATCCTTCACACCAGTTAAAAATTGTGAGGCTTGGACAATCAATGGCTTACTGAAATGAGACTTTGTTGCTTCATGCAAAACCTAAGCCCCAGCTATTCGGACCATAGTATGGAGAATTTTCTTAGCGGGAGATTGGTGATGGTCTTTATGTCTATCTTCCCACTCTGAGTTTTCTGAGTGCCTCGGAAATGTCTCGCAATTAGCATATCCATACTTTACCCTCCAGTACGAGAACTAGACAACTGAATTTGTTTTCCCCTTCTGGACAAACCCGTAATTAAATAGATGTTTGCAACATCTATCTCAAGTTCTTGGTCCCCAATCATAAACAGTTGGTGATCCACATCCCACCAACCAATCAAATATTGCAATAACTCAACCTAGCTCCCAATCTTACGAATCTGGAAGAATTTCAGTAACCCACATTCTCGAAGGGCAGCTATGCAATTTGGGTCTTGGGCTACCTGATGATATTCTGCCTCATTCCCTCTCTCTTTCCATTCAATCACCACTTTTCGTTGATTCAGGTGTGGAGCATCCATTAGACAAGTTTTCATGAGCATTTATGGAAACAAATTTGGAAATAAATCATTAAACATGGAGTATTTTTCAAATATTTTATAACTCTGCGCTAGCGCATATATCTGTATATTTTTCCGTGCTTCCAGTGTGCTGACACAGTTGACCATAGGGTGAGAAGCACGGATCGATGGGTAAAACCCGCAATGATCGCCCTCGACACAAAACTTTTGTTAAGCCCTCCTTACAGCCTAACCTATGGATGAAAATTCATGAAATTACAACCAAATTGAAGAGAAGGGACAGATTTCTTACCTTCAGTAAACAAATCGAAGAACGGTGTCCTAGATTGGTTGCACTCCTCGCCTAAAGATCGGGGGAAAATAGGGTAAAAGTGCTCTCTGATTACAAAATGGAAAAATGGTAAAAATGTTTTGCTTTTTTAGGTTCTTATAAGTTTTTAAAAGATATTTTACCAAATTAGGGCATATTTCACTTATATTTTAATATTTTTCCTCAAAATGGGTAATGTGTGTCTCACTTGTGCAGTGACAGGTCATGGTACATGGTGAAAGTGATTAATTTTGACTAATTCAATGAGTTTTGTTTGATCACTTTTCCAGAGTTGTCGAAAAATAAGTGAAAAAGGAACCCCCTTGGAGTCAACTTAAGCTCTTTTCAGACTTTTGAAACATGAAAATATCGTTGAGTACTTGTCGTTTCGAACTCATTAAAGTAAATGAAATGACGTCTACTCAGTGTAATTTTAACCCTTTTCCGGACTGAGATAGACTATTGTACGAGAAATGAATACCTTAGTCGAACATGGCTAAGAGGTTCTCTTGGACATTATTTTCTACCATTTCAGGTTCAAGAGATGATTTACGAAAAGGGACCTTTGGAGTTTTCTTTTTCGCCTATTTTTCAAACTCTCTAAAGATGAAAAAGATGTCGAGTTTCACCTTCATTAGACTTGTAAAACTTAAATGACGAAGGAATTGTCACCATGACAAAACCAAGTTTCTCCTTCCTAGGACTTGTTAAACTTACTAGGATGGATTCATCTAAAGGATGAGCTTATATGGCAAGCATATGCTATCCCCTTCAAGTGTGCAATAAAAGGTAATGGGGTACTCACTAGAAATAGTGGGGGGAAATGAAAGAGAACATTTCTTGTATTTTTTGTAAAGGAAGCATGTTGCTCTTGAACATGACACTTATCTGTTGCTTGTGTCGGGTTTGGGTTATCCTCACTTCATCACTTGCCTTCCTGGGTTTTGGGAATCCATTTTTCCTCTCATCTGATTATACTGCATTTTCATCATGACCTCTAATCCTATGATGATTCAAATGCTGCCAAACTCCGAAGTCGTGTCGTCGATATGTTTAAGAGAAGTCTCATCTGTAGTTTTTTACCACTTATACATTGTTTGACTTTTCTACCATAGTCCTGAATCAAACTTCCCTACTCTACTAAATCTTTTGTTTCATTTCGATGATGTGGGATACATTATGGCCCTCCTTCAATGAATCATTTCCTGTCAACTTCAACGCATTATCTAGGAAGGTGATCTAGAAACTCCCTTCCAGTACCTTGGAACTTGCATGCCTCAATGACAAGTTCTTCGCATTAGATGATAGGTTTACATCATTGGCCTTCGATCAAATGATTCTATGGGTGTTTGACTTTAGCTTCATTATTCACACTCATAGATTGTTTTGTTGTACCTTGAGATCCATTGTCATTATCGATGGTTTCTCGTGTGCCTGTTAACGGTTTATATTATTGACTGGTGATCAGGTGGTTTTCTATCATGTTCGACTTCGACACATTTATTCACATGGTAGAATTCGTACATTAATCGGATCGAGATAGAGATGAAGACCTTGGGTTTCATATGATAAATCCAAGTTGTGTGGAGTTATGATTTATTCATGATTGTACACATGTTTCCCTCAATACGGATGGTTGTGACCATACCGTGGGTCCATATATATGATGCTTTTGATTCAGATGGCTACGTCCAAGTTTTGGATCCATGCACATTATCCCTTATATTCGGATGATTATGTCCATGTCGTGGATTCATGTATTATTAGATTCCTATTCAGATATGTCTCACTAGGCATGTTTATATCAGAGATATCATATATGTATATGTATGTGCTTGATTTGCAAGTCTCCTAACAATGTTTTTCTGATCCTTGACTTGACTTGTAAAGCATTTCACCCATCACTCCCTCTTCTGCCTTCATGCTTTAGGGGGCATCTGTTACACAATATTTTGTCACACTTCCTGTTCCACATTCCGAAGTGCCAAAATGTTTACAACTGTGAAGTGTGTTTATCATGAAACACATACTAAAACATCCCTGAAGAATGGAAGAAAAACTACCTTGAGTCAATTCTAGAGAAGGTTGACTGGAACACTACATTTCAGAACCAATTCTCTTTTCTCCACTACTTTCCCATGTTGATGGCAGGTTGCAGTTCTTTGACCTTGCACTGTCAGCGTGAGTTTTGATATGAAATTCTGCGCTGAACCACTTCTGGAAGGTTTTCCCAAAATGGAGGAGAATCTTTGCATGCTAAAGACTTCGATAATCGTGATCTCGATGTTGTTGGGTAGAGATATGGCTGAGCTCTCCCATTTGGAGCTCTTGATCCTACCTTTAAGGGCATTCCCCTTGATATGTGTACCTTCGTCCCTCTTTTATGGATCCCTAACTCCCTCTCCCTTCCTATAAATCAAATCCCCTTCATCCCCAAATGGTTGGTCATTGATTGTCTACGTTCCTATGCTAAGATTATGCCCAAATGTTGCCCATCTAACTTGGAGAAGGAGTGCTTGAAGAGTCTTGGCTTGGACTTGGACATCCACCAAAAGGAGGTTTCTAACATCAAGGAAATGGTTGTATGATTCCCTTTTTTATTTATAAATATATACATCTGATGTTCACTTTCCATCAATTTCAAAATATTTATGCATTTAGCTTAATACTCCTTGATCTATCAAGTAGTTTATGTTTGATATATAATATGTATGCTCTTTTATCTTGTATTGTCCTTTGATCTCTCTTGCAGGTACTCAGACGTAAGGAACAGGCAAGGAAAGAGCCTGGAAGTGAAGGGATCGAAGTCATCATCAAAGGATTGAGTAATTAGCATCAGATCGAGGTAGGTTTCTCTCTCTCTTTGCATTTTTAAACATAAGTTAGGAAAGTCTGCATTAGTTTGTTCAGTTTGTTGCTAGACCCACTCAGTAGGCTAGAGAGATCGCCTATGTCCACAGAGGGGATTTATATTCACAACAGTTAGATTCACCTATACTCAAGTTAGGGAGCCAAGTATCCCTATTTTATAGGGAGTTGTTGGTTGCTCCATTTTTATATAAATAAGAAAGCTAGGGGAATCATTAGGATTTGAAGTTTTGATAGCCAAAGAGGCCATTTAGATGCAACACATATTTTACTGTCATGTTATGATGTATTTGACACTCTTTTTATAATAATGAGAAATTATGTTTTGATCGAGCACTAAGTTGACTCAGAGGGTTGAAGCTCTTGGGTTAGGGCCCAACCCTAGCAACAAAATTTCCTCTTTTGTATTCATTTTCTTAGGTTAGAATGTTGATTAACTATTGCATTTTATTCATGTCTCTTTTAGCTTAAAAGATTGATTAAGTTGTTAGTTTATTCATGCTTCCATTAGCTTAAGGGTAAATTAGTTGTTGCAGTGAAAAGATTAAAATACATCCAAAAACCTGTGGCAGTGACCCCTATCTCATCTCCCTCATGGGATCATCAATAGAGGACCCCACTCTTATAGCCAAAAAATAAAGTTTGACTTTTTGTCCATTGCATAGATTAAGTTTAGTCTTAGTTAGATAGTTCTTTATCATTTCTTGGAAATATTCACAATTGTTAATATGCTTCTTAAGATGGTTGTACCTTAGAATGCAGTTCCTTTCACAGATCCAGTTCTTAGAAATAGTTAGATCAGATTTTCCAAATTCAATTTATCTTTTCCACATTGAGAGGAAATGATTTTCCAATGAAAAGAAAAATAGGTGTAACTGCAGGGTTGTTGATCTGCAGGAAGGGACTCCTCCAACCAACTCCATCTAGGTCTTCTCCACCTTCTGTTGATGCATGCCAATTCAATAGAGGAATGGTATGGAACCCTAATGGTCAAGTTCCCCAATTGAGAAGTGACATGAGTCACTCCAAGTTTGTACGAAACCCCGGGTTGATAAAATAAAGTTGGTAGTCTTGGGAGTTGCAACATTCTTGCTGCAATACTAGGGCTCATCAATTTTTCTAGTGCACATTAGTGGTAGGGCATAGATCGAGTTGTTGGAGGGCACAGATCTAATCGTTGGAGGCCGATTTCTTCATTATGATTCCTTCTTGAGGCAGATTTCCTTGAGCTTGATTTACCTTGGCCAAATTCATTCTGAGTGAGCCGAGTTGTAGGTTTTAGATTGAATTTTTCCTTCTATCTTTGAGGGGCGAAAAATCCATATTTTTCAAATAACGAAATTACAAATAATTGTTTGTGGGTTAATTAATTTTGTAATGTGTGATTGATCTCTATGGTTTATTCCTGCTCCATATTTTTAATTCTAGAAGTTAAAGATACCAATGATTTTATTTTTTGGTGATTTATATGGGTAAATAAATAATAAATTGGGGATAAATTGAATTGTGGTGAGAAAATAAATCTAGTTGGTAACATAGATCGAGTTGTTGGAGGGTGCAAATATAATTACTGGAGGTCAATTTCTTCAGAATGATTTCTTCTTGAGGTAGATTTCCTTGAGCCTGAATTACCTTGGCCGAATTCTTTATGACTGAGCCGGGTTGTAGGTTCTAGATTGAAATTTTCCTTGTATCTTTATGGGTCGAAAAATCTAGATTTTTCAAAAAATGAAATGATAAAGAATTGTTTATGGGCTAATTAATTTTGTAATGTGTGATTGATCTCGGTGGTTTATTCCCGCTGCATATTTTTAATTCTAGAAGTTAAAGATACCAATGATTTTATTTTTTGGTGATTTATATGGGTAAATAAATGATAAATTGGGGATAAATTAAATTGCGGTGAGAAAATAAATCTGGTTGGTATTAGAAATTTAACAAATATAATCTTCTCTCTCAACCTACATTATCCTTAATAAGGTTAAAATCAATCGTTAAAGAATTAACCGAACATCTTATCTGTACATTCCCCCATCTTTACAGAGTGAATCTCAATCTTATCCTTGACAAGTTTAAAATCATCCTCAAGTACTAACTTAGAATCATATCTTTACATTCTCCCATATCTACTCAAAGAATCTCTATTTTCTTTAGAAAATTGATTATACATAAGAACATGATTTGTTCCATTATCTGAAACTTTAATAATGCCAACCATACATACTAGAGTAATGATTGAGCTCAACAAATATTGGGGGTATTCATTTTGTTATGCAATCATTATAATGTTGCTTTTCCTCAAAATCCCTCTTTAATATCTTCTTAAAATTCAGTTAGAAATTAGTATTGAGAAAAATACAAGAAGCTATTTTAATCTTGGTTAGTCCTCTAGTATGGTTTCAATATTTTTTTATAAAACCTTCAAAATTGGAAAGAAACTAACTCCTCAACTAGGAAATTTTTGTATCACTTTCCTACCAAGCTCATATTATTTGAGAAAACTATCATTTTTTAAAAGGAATATCACCCTCAAAGTTATTACTATCCTCTCCATCCTTCTCCATTGAATTGAAACCATCTTCATTAAAATTTGAGGACTTTGAAACACCATCACTTTTCTTTCATTGTGAGACATTAACTTCTTTGTCACTATTTGAACCCATGATCTGTCTTAGAAAGAAATTCCCATATTTGCATCTCTATACTCTAGGAACTCAAAGGAAGTTGTTGACTTCTTTGAAGACATAAAAGAAAATCTCGGAAAGACTAAGTTATTTTTTTGTAGTTTTTCTATTAGTGGATTATGTTATAATAATAATTTAATTTTATGGTTATGGTAAAGTTGGATGTCAAATTGGTGTATGATATTCCTTGCTTATGAGACAATGGATTTGTCCTACGTTGTGGTTTGACTACTAAAGTGTATGGAGGTTTACACACTCTACCCCATATGACCTCTCAAGAGTTGTTGCATTGATAAAAGCAAGATGCACTCCACACCCCAAGCTATCACATGGTAGCCTAAACTTCAACCATGAGCTTTGAAACTTGGGAACCTAAAGAAAAATTCGAGGTTGGATGAACCAATTGAACCTCATGACCATTGATCATTTTCATAGCTCAAACTCATAGCAGTGTGTCACAACTCAAGCTTATAATTTATGCATGTATTTTTTGAGTCCATAATAACATTTTTTATGTTTATTGATGTTAATTTCTTAAGATTTAGTATAATATTTCTTTTATACACAAGCACACACATACACGCAGAAAAACCTATTAGTAAACCTCATAAAAAAAATCAAACTTCCTGATTTCCAAACTCAAACTTGAACCCAAATCATGTGAATTAAACTTAAAGTGAATGAATTGTGACCTATGAATTCATTTGTCCATATCTGACCTTTATAAACCCAAAATAATAAATTGATCCAAAACATAAAATTCATAATAAGAAAACCTATGGTTGATTACTATGATAAAAAAACGTCTTTAACATTTTTCCTTTGAATAAAAAAGGATGAAAATGTTTATGAAGATGGTTCCATTTGCAATGTGATATTATATATTTTAATACAAAAGATAGGAAGCATTTCATATTGAATATAATAATGTAGACATTAAGATGGCTTACTTGAGCTATTCTGATATGCTATATGATTATAGTATTTTCTCAAGTGAAATTATTATGTTATTCGTTGGTGTCCTAGGATGCAAAAGTTTAAAGGGAATAATATATATATATATATTATTTTTGGTAAGAAATAATTTTTTACATTTATAATAGAGGTTAATAAGGATTAAATTTGATAAGTATATATATATCTATCTATCTATATATATATATATATATATATATATATATATAATATAATTATAATTATTTAATTATTAAGCACTAATCATTTTAAGATATGTATGTTATTATTGATTATTAAAGATAAATATATAATGACTACAAGATAAGCATAGACTCACTCATAGTGGATCTATAGACTTATTAGAGAGAGATTGTCTCTATCTTCACTCACACCATGCAATCTTACATTGTACACACTTAAGCCTAAAGCCCGAATACTAAAAATTGAAGCTTAAAGGTTGAGACTTATACGACACAGTCCACACCCATGGGTCATTGGTATTCTCTATAAAACACTGACTTTTATTGTTTGTCTGGTTTTCCATTTGATTTTAAGGGTTTTATGTGGTTTCCTTAGTGTTGATACAATCTCGATTTTTATAAAATGGATCTATTTATAAGTTTAATTAGAAAATGAATCTATTTTGTGGTTGGATATGAAAATCTCAAATTTGTGGTTACTAAGACTCATGTATTCCATACATTCATACTTGAATCTAAACACAAACGAGATTGAGCCTTTTAGGTGTTAGCATAACGATAGAGCTCTATTCTTCTCACTTGTAAAAAGATTATGAATTTCTTCAAAACTCATGCCTTGTATATTATTATTGCTTGACATGTTAAAATCAACCCAAATTCCTATCTAAAAGTGGTTCAAACAGATTTTATTATTTATAAGGTCCTTTTTCTATCTAACACATCACATTGAAAGTTGAGATTAATTGTTCCTCTTCAAAATATATTATAGTTAGTCAATTTAACTAAACAACTTGATTTTTTTTTTAAATTATTTAGCAACATTTGTAAAATCTTTGTGTAAATAATGACTATATATAATTGTATCACCAAATGACTGGCTAATTTAGTAATAAAAACAAATACAATGAAATATGTTTGAACTTCTTAAAATTATATATATATATATGAGAGAGATATTACTTGGTTAAAACCTATCTTAAAATTAAGTTAAAATTTAAAAAATTATTTTGATGGAATATAAAACTTATATTAATAAAATTTGTTTTTATTCATATTTAAAAGATTAACAAAATCATATAATAGGTAAAAATAAAAATCAGTAATAAAATTATCTTTATTCATAATAAAAAAAATTAACAAAATCATATAATGGGTAAATCAAAATCAAAATCAAATATCATGGTAAAAATAAAAATCAAATATCACGGTAAGGAGACTTTTAAAAGAAAACTCATCCAGAGGTTAACCAGTAATGTAACGAGAAAAAAATAAAGATCTAGCGATGTTATTTTGATGTGAAAACTAACGAATGAGAAAGTATTGTATTCGCAATCAGAATATGTTCATGTCATAGCTTTTTAGACAACAAGGCCCTACCATTTGGGCTGGTAGATATCCCATGTGTTGATACATCAATGACTTGAAACAAATCAATGGCTAGAAGCATATAATCAATGGTTTTCTAAGAGCATGTTGCTCTTTGATGGCAGTAGGATTTATAATTTTGAAGACATTAAAGTTAAAAATGTGTTGTGCCAAAAAAAATGTTTTTTATAAATAAAATGGAAAATAATATATCCAGATAATCCTATAATTTAAAGATTATGTTTCCAAAATTGATAGCAGTAGCATATGTAATTTTAAAGACACTAAAGTTCAATGTTTGCTGGGTCAAAACAAACGCTCCTATAAAATAAAATAGAAAATAATATATCCAGATAATCCTATAGCTTAAATAGAAGCGTGGTCTTTCCTTTCCCTGTATAAGACTGTTCAAAGTTAACCTTTCCTTATAGATTCAATGGTTTTAGTTTATTGTTTTAATATAAGGATGTCTGATCAGCTACCATTCCCTTTACTCATAGCATAAAGCCTACTAGGGATTTGAATTTTGAATAATTTTATCATGTGATACACTATATCTCTTTTCCCTTTCTATAACGATCTTAATTCTCTCTAGGGTGGTGTGGGTTGCTCTGATTTTGGTTTTTTGAAATTTATTATAGGTGTAAAAATACATTGACTATTTATGGGTTGGTTTTGATGAGATGGTTTTGATGAGAAGGGAGTTTAGATTTTTAATCATATTTTTTTATTTAAAATTTTTGTGAGAAAGTATAAGACTCTCTCGAGTGACAAGCTTTATTTATTTTGTATTTTATATTGAATTTAACAGGCTCATTAACTTTAATTACAAGTTTTATTGTCTTCTTTCGCATTTTCTTTTATCTATACAAATTTGAATTTAATACATGATATGAAGTTTCTATGAATTTTAATGTTATTTCCCTTTTCCAAGTTCCATTCACTTTTGCTACAAATATGTTGGGGTGGTAGCCAAAACCAAATAAACTTCTTTCAAATTATCTTCGAGTATGATTACTTTAATGAAGACATATCTCATACTTACAAGAATTATTGGATTGTGGGGAATCGATAAACATTAGTCAAGAGATAGTAAGGATCATCTAGTTATGTGATGGCACTTACTTCCTGCTTGATACTTTTACTAAAAAAAAATGGGAGAGAAAAGAAAAACTGCAATATGCAAGTAAGAACAGAGATTTATCATTCTTATCCACCCTAAAAATTGAAGGCATCCTCTGCATTTCTTTGCATTGCATAAAAGACACTTCCATGTTTTTAAAACCTTTTCTATCTTATACCTTAAGGTAACCATGGCAACAATCATAGATGTAACACATGTGAAGCATGCAAAGTGTTACTATACATATATATTTGTCAACCAAATCCCACTTCATGTTCTCATTGTGGCCTACTAAAATATTAAGCCTTAGGACCAATCGTAAAGATAAATGGTAAGATTTTGAATTCTTATGAATAAGATCCATGTTCAAATTCCATAAAGAAAATAAATAGTAAATCAAATAAAAAATATTTTGTACTACCTATTATTATGGTGACTCCTGTGGATAGAAGTATTTAATTTTTCCTCTTTCTGAAGATGTAAAGGATTTGTTATGATCCCTTGTTACAAATATTGTGAATATGTATAAGCGATTTTCAATCTGGGCTATAAGGCCTTTCCAAAAACATTATATTGAGTTTAAAGCTCTCTACTTATAGTGCACTAGTGGGAAAAGGAAAAAGACCAAAGCATAATTTGAAAGGGAAAGTGAAAAGGAAGGTGGATAAACTAGAGAAAAGAGTGACAAGGAAGTGGGCATGGAGTAGCTTTGCCTCTGGGTGTGATATGTACTTGAAGGAGGCCTATTACTGGATTAAATTTGTCGGTGCAAGATATAAATTTCAAACTTCATTGTGGGATACTTTAGAGGAAAATTAAATGATCGCCATCATAAAATACTTTTTCATTGAAGAGTAGATTTGGAAAGGATACAGTATCAAGAACTAGAACGAGATTACAATAGATAAGGATTGGTCTCTATTAGACCTAACGGTAACTCGTTTTCCATCAACGATATTATAACTTTGTCTATGCTAATTTTTCAAAGTTAAGGAACCCTCTTGTTTGTGTTTTGAATTTTTTGAGGATGAGAATATCATTTTGTTAGTCCCCTGCTTTACAATGTTTTCCTATTTATACTGATTTTCCCAACTTTAATGTGGCTTTTTATTAGACTATGCCCAGGTCTTGGTTTTTACATTGTTATTGTTGCCTTCCTAAGGTGTATAATTTCAAGAGTATCTTGCAATCCATTTGATGCCTCCCAGGTCATAGGGTTTTGAGCAACACATGGTTAGTGGGGTCATAATGGGCTCAAACAATGTCATTATTAGTTTTGTTGTTGTTGGGTGTGGTTTTTCACCCATTTTCCACACCTTCTTTCCCTTGTTTTGACTTTTCTGTCCTTCAGCCTATGCCCTTATACGACCTAACTCCATGTTTTCTTACCTTTTTAATCCATTTTATTGTTATGTTATTTTGTTGTATTTTACTGAATAAATACGAGGTTTTATTTCTTTTTGTGGCTAACTAGACAAGCATTGAAGGAGCATGTCGGGAAGTTTATCTTTTTCAGGGGTTGGCTTGCGGAAGCAGACAGGCAACAGGAGTTAACTATAGGAAAGGACAGAACAGTTCGTTGTTACACCGTGAATGCTATTACATATCGCTGCTACATACTAGGTGTTGTTACAGGTGGCTATTGTTACAAATTGCTGCTACACATCAGTGTTGTTACAAGTTGTTGTTACACAACAAGTGTCGTTACACCTCACGTGGTTTTGTCGTTATACCAACAGTGGTGCCATCAGTTATGTTGCATCATCCCGAACCATCATTTGCTCAATATTGTTGCACCGAAGCTGGAAATGTGGGTACTATTCTAGATAACAGCTGTCAGCAGTAGGATTGTTTATTTTTGAGGCAACATGACTCAAGCAGTTGTAACTAAGGTATATTTATTTAGCAGTAGGTTGCAACTTCTTTATTTTTGGATCAGCATGACTAATCTGTTTTCTAATTTTCGGGATGTAATAGTTATAAAAGACTCGACCTTTTATGTATCAAAGGCGACATATAGAAGAGTATCGTTACTCTGTTTCTATAATTTCTTAACTTATTTTAATATCAATTGGCACAGTGATGTTGTTATTGCTTCTTAACTGATCTATTAATCACTTTTTGTGTTCTTCCTGGGCCCTTCTGAGGAGGAAGGGCCCTCCTCTTTGGTAGGGATTGCAGTGATTAGGTAGTGTACATTTTAGTTCAATTGATTGATTTATAGTTTCTCGTTGTTGTTGTACAAATCGTGGATTGCATTCGCTATTGTTTCTATTTATCTTATGTTTTTACACAGAGTTAAGCAATAGAGGAATAGAAACCAGCTGGAATAGATGTTAATTCTAGGTGTGGCGCGCCTTTATTTCAATAGCTGCGAGTTGTGATTTAATTCTATGGATTGTTTTTATACCTGCATACATGATTGATTTAGTAATTTATATCAGCGACATCTTTTACAATTTTTCTGCACTTTCTTATGCTTTTCTAGAGTGTATCGGCACAGATAGGGCGAGCTCCATTGAAACGGCAAGACCTGCCCTAGGTTGACAATTAATGTTGCAGTTTGAGTTAATTAAGGTTGATAAAACAACACTACAGTTGTATATGAAGCATCAATGGCATCATCTCCATTGGACTCCTGACCTCCATTTAGGTACTTTTGAATTTTTTTATAACTTAGTGGGCCACACAGTGGGTATTTGCAGCCCTCTAAGACTGGTTGCACTTTGTTTTGTCTTTATTATCTTTGAAAAATGTACCCGAGTGGAAACTCTATTACAACAAAGTGATGATTTCTATCATAATTTTTCCATGAAATACAAAACATTTGCAATTCTAAGAGTTGTAAAATACTCTTGCCTTCATGCATATTTTGTATGTTTTCAAAATAAAAATGTGTCTTTTGTGAGAAATAGTTTACATGTTTTTCCACACAAACAATAGATGCAAATTGCAGTACTTGTACATGCATAATATTTCTTCTATGTTATTTTCTTGTTATGCATTTTTAAGAAATGAATTTAGAAACTACTACAATATTAGGATTTACATTTTTAATATTTAAGATGCTACATTTTCATGAATGAAATTTGAAAATTTCCATTACGGAAGATAATTACTTGAATCTAAAAGTCAAAATATGTAGATTGGTGGCTAATCAATATGTCAAATAGGTAGAATTGGAAAGTCAAAACCTAAGATTATTGTTGGAGAATTGATCCAGGTGGATATTGATGGCCACTTTCCTGTTCCACTTAGACCCGCACCAATGCTTCTTTCAGTTTCCTTAATTGTGTTAGAGTCAGTATTTGCATACTGCCATAAGTGATCAAAAATCCTCTTTTACCTCATATTAGTGTCCCATGTTGAAATTTTTATCATTCCACCTAGGTCATCATGTAAAAAAATACCCACTGATGATAGCCCAAGTTCAAACTCCAAAAGCCCCTCTCAAAAAATCAATATTTGATGGCCCACCTTCGTGTGTCTTGTTGAGCATACATTCATTTTAAAGGCTCATGTCAACATGTCTTATGTCAGTCAAGTCCACCTGAAGTCTGCTTGTTCAAGGTCCCATTACGTCACTAGGTTTCATTCCTCCAAGGCCCAATAAAACACCATTCACTGTATAAGGCCAGCAAAAGCATGAGAGTGAAAGAAATAATATCCCTTTTTCATTCAAAGAGGATTTGCAAACATCTAACTATGGTTTCCAGAGCCCTAGTTTTCATTCCAAAGTATGGGTTTGGTTTCAGATTGTAATTTTATTTAAAAAAAGAAATGTAATATTTTTATTTATTTATGTAATTTTATGTTCATTATATGTAATAAGTTACTATTCCTAAGTTGTTCACTCAAACTCTATTGCCAACATCATCCACCTGCAAAGGAAAAAGTCAGAAGTCAAAGAGCATTAGTGTGAAACTTTGAAAAGTGACATGAAACATTAGAAAATGGGTTTTCAAAACATAAATCAAACCCATTCAAGTATAAAAGCCCTCAAAGACATCAATTCCACATTCATTTGCACTCCTACACTCTCAAAGCATCCTCAGCAAAAGGGAATTTTCAAGTTTTAAATGAAATTGTGCAAAACGGGGCAGAGGGCACGTTTTGAACTGGAGGGCACATTTTGAACTAGTGTTGTGCATTTGCCTTAAAACGCTGCATGTTTCCTAAGGGCGCTATGCGCTTGTTAAGAGAGGGTGTGTTTGCCTGAAAGCATCTAGAGATTGCCCAAAGAGCACTACATCATCTCCAAGCTTCAAAATGTGTCACTAACATGCTCCAACAAACAAGTAGGTTGAAATCATATCACTCCTCTCCTCCATAGTTGAATTATAGGGTGTTTCATTGTCTTTTAGTGTCCTCCTAAATTCAAAACCCTAGTAACATAATTCCATTCCTAAATTTCATTTTCTAGCATCCCACTACCATTACTACATTTCAAGCCTACTCCCTATTACCTCCCTCATATCACACATCCCCATTTTCATCTCCTCAATTTCCTCACACTATTCCATACTCTCTACACCTACATTTCATTTCATCATCTCCCTAGGGTTTGACTCCAATAAGTCATGGTAGAAGAAGAGAACAAAAGTCATAGTGAGGAAGAAAGACAGGAGAGGAGGCTATCCAAGAGAGGAGGAAGAATCATTAGACATGAGCCAACCAATACCAGAGAACTCATGGCATCTCCCATTACTGTGACAAGCTTTAAGCATGTGGGATGTTTTGAGTTTTGTGAGAAAGTACAATGGATCCAATATTATCCTGTGTTGACCAGATTATTCATCACCAACCTTCATGACAACCACGTAATCCTTGTTGGTGTCACCTTCACTGTACCTCCTGCTATCATATCAATTGTCTCTGGGATCCCAAATGTTGGGGAAAAATGGTTTAAACAAGGAGAATTGGATCATTTCTATTATGAGCCATATCTTAAACCAAGGTAGAAGAATGAGAGAAAGAGTATTTTTCCTTTCTCTTACCTCCTAGCCAGATATGTTCCCTTGATGAAAATCATCATGAGGTACTTCACTTGCGAGGGTAGGTTTTCTAGGCTTTATTCCTATCATATCCAGCTACTCATGCATTTCACAAGAGTCAAAATGTTCAATATACCCTACTATCTTTACCGGAGCATTGATAAGATGTCATTCATTGCCCAAACGAAAGATTATGATCATCAAATGCAAAGTATATTTCACCACTCCCTCATCAAGATGGTAGTCCTCCATTACCTTGATCAGCTTAACATTGCATGGTACACCTTTATATCCAATGAGATTTTCACTGTCCCACCTATTTAGCATCGCCAAGAAGCACCTTCATCATCTCATCCTTCCACATCCATTCCTCCACCTCAACCTACAATTCATACATCATCACCAAATCAATCTTTTTCACCCACCTCACCACCATCATCACCATTTCATGAGCACATTGAGTCACCTAGCAGAGCTGAGATCAGTGAGCTTGAGCAGACTAAGCAGGTTGAGGTCATGAAGCCTAAGTGGACTGATTTGGGCATATTTCCACATACTTATCAGAGAGGTCATAGGCAAGTGTTTGCCACATGGATTGTGGGAGGGGCCCTGCCTTCTTCACCAACAAAGCAGGTACACAAAGGCAAAGAAAAAATGACAGAGTTAGAGATCAAGCATGAGGAGGAGGACCTCCATGAGATAGAACATGATTTTGACCTTGTTGACCTAGATGAACATAATGGAAATGAGGACATTAGCATAGTCATCAAGGAAAAGACGCGTACATTAGGGAGCTCTAAACCAACTTAGAGAGGTCTAAATTTATTATTTCATATTATGAGCAAGAAAACCAATTCGGCTCATCAAGGCAAAAAGAGAAGAAATGAAAGCCAAGGCATTGCTTAATGAGGCCTATGATAGGTATGGTGAACCTGAACCTGAACAAGAACCAAAAAGTAGAACTAAGACTAGAGGGCTGAAAAGAGCTCTAGAACTAGAGAGACAAAAGGAAGCTGAACTTGCTAATCAACTCACCCTAAATGAACAGTTTTCCAAAATGATGAATGAGAATCAGGAATATTGGCTTGAGAGGGTAAATGGTCATCTTGAGAAACTCCTGGTCAAGGCAAAAAGGGATAATGAAATTCACAAGAAGATGGCTAAACATTACGCCTACAAAGAAAGGATTTCCAGGGCAAAACTCAAAGCTTCAAAGGAGAAGATTGAAGCCTTGACCAAGCAAGAGGAGAAAAGGAGGCTAGACATTCTTGTCGAGGCATCACTCCATGCCTCAAACACATGATCAACCATCATCCCACCAATTTTGACAAGTTTTGAGCAAATTTTGCAAGTTGTGAATTTCTGTGTTTTTTGAGGCATTTTTAACATAGTAAAAGGTCAAACGCGCATCACCTAGGGCGCTACGCTCTTTTTTGGGGCATCTAATGAGCAAAAGTTCAACATAATTGGATTCAAAGTGATGAGGACATGCACCCTATGCATTTGCTAGGCATTTGAAGACAAATGGGTCAGTCAAAAGGATCAAAAACCACAAAAAACCATGTTTCTGCCTCATTTCTAGCTTGGGCACTGTGTGTTTACCAGTCTTGGGAGATTGAGTTTTTGACAAGGAAAATGAGCTCCAATTTGAAAAATGAAGACATGTCTAGAAGGTAGACTTGAAGGGCTTTCAAACAAGCCATCTTGGAGCAAATTTGGACATCATGAAGGCACCCAAAAGTAGTCCTGAACTTAGAGGGCGTGTTTGACAAAGAAAGGACGTGTTTGACAAAGAGAGGGCGTGTTTGACAGCTTTCTAAAATTTTCTGAGTTTCTCTCTTGTTTTGATTTTCACCTTGGCAAAATATGGTTTTATCTATGTAAATGATAAAATTGGATGTAACTATCATGTTTTTACTATTACCTAGGGTAAATGCATTAGGTAAATAAAGAAGATGAGGTATAAAGAATCAGTTCAGTTAAGATAGGAATGAGTCACTTGGACCATCCTACAAGTTAGCTATCAGTTCAGTTTTTTGTGTAATATCTTCCTCACCTCATGGATTCGACCCCTGGGGATGAGGGGAAGTGGTTTTCATGTCTATTTAGTCCCTTTCTTCACCATAGAGAAGGGTTGGACTCAGTTGGAGGTTTGGCTATTGATCAGAGACACTAGTGTAATCAGTATTTGGTAGAATTTAATGAATGAGTTGTAGCTATTTTGATGGAATACCCGTGGTATGAAATTTTGACATAGTTTCTTCTTATGTTGCATATGTTTGAACGTTTTGTACTCCCATATTTCATTTCACTTCTATGATATGTTGATTTTCAAGTTGATGAGCAGAATACATCTTACATGCTCTGTTTTGGGGAAATCTTCATAGTTTGTCCATTTTCTTCAATATAGAAAGAGTACATGCTTGTCTTGCTCTTTCTAGCACCTCACCATTCTTATCCATCTCACTTCATAACCTTAAAGTGTTTGAGTGCCTACCTACCTTGCTCCATCAGATGTATGCAATCATACCCTTATTTGCCCTAACCTAGTCTTTTTGACCTATCCTCTTCCAACAATCCCACCAAATCAAACCAAACAACCTCTGTACATCATACCTAGCCTAAAACCCTAATCCATCCAGCCCTCCTGGCTGTGATTTTGTGGAGAGAGCCCTATCCAACTTGGTAGGACTAGCTACCGAGTCAAAAGATTAGTTTGTGGTTATCTCAGCTGGACCCTTCCCCAGCCTTGGAGATCCAGAGGAGTGATAACAAATTGTAGCATAATTTACTATTTTTGGAAATTTTTCGTGTCCTGAAATTTCAGAGCCGTTTTGAGGCCCTAAACGATGTTTTTATTTAAATGGAAAAAATACATAATTTGTTGTAGGGGTTTGCATTTGAAAGTTGTAGTTCTCAAATAGATATTTCTAACGAGGTATTGTATGTGTCAAATGAATATCGTACGCCAAAGTTACGACCCCAAGAAGTTGGTATACCAATTTACCCAATGGGGTCCACAGACTTTTGGTGCTTCATATCCTAGGGTTAGATTTTTGGATGTTTAGGGTTTTCCATTATTTCTCAATAATAAAAAGGTCTTTGAGACTCATTGTAACACATCTCAGCAGACATGTAGCCTCCACATATCTTCTCAGAGATAAGCTACCATCACCTAAACTAGTTTATTTTCATTCTGAATGTAAACAATTTTCAGTACATTATTGTTAATGAAGTGAAGTTATGTTTTCGTTGCATCTTTGTGTTTTTGTTTATAGTTTTATTTCATTTCGTTCCTTCATAAATATTGATCAGTGGTATTAGAGTGGTCTACTCTTTCTTTATTTTTTTATGCATGTCCCCAACGAAGTCGGGGTATAAGGAGTTCACACTTGAACTGGTTGAGCCTTTGCAAGACTGTGCCCGCTAACACCGATGACCTCCAATGGTAGAAGAAAAGAAAGAAAAGGGAGCAGTGGATCCTATGAAGTTGTTACTCGAAGAAGCCCACGATAGGCAAAGAAACTTTTCCTAGATCCTTCGATGGATGCCCACCAACGACACATATTCATCCAGGATTCACTTTGGAGTCACCACCCTCTTCAAGTTATAAGTGAACTTTGATATCCATATATTCGAAGGTCAAATAGATGTAGATTTTGTAGATAAATGATTGAATTTGTTGGAAGGCTATTTTTCTATCCATAGTTTCTCCGATAGGGAGAATATTACTTTTGCACTACTTAAGGTTGGCGCCCATGTGAAGGACTAGTGGGAAACTTACTATGAGAAAAGGGTTGAGGAACCCTCTCTGTTTACAGACGCTCCCTCTTGGAACTCTTTTCGAGACACTATCAAGGAATAGTATTACCCCGTGGGGAGCTACGAGGACAAGTACATACACTGGACCACTCTATGACAACAAAGGGAGCAAGATGTGCATGAGTTCACAAATATTTTTCATACTCTATGCACAAAGTTGGGTATAAAAGACTTTGAGTGACATCTAGTGCTCAAGTACCGTGGTTGTCTACAAAAATACATTCAGGAAGAAATGGAGTTCCTGGACATGTCCTCGCTTGGTACAACATACTAATGCCAAGATTGAACAAAAATTAAAGCAAAAGAAGCATGACTTTGGATCTGCGAATCAGAAGCAAGGCAAGAGCACCCCAAACTGTAGAACAAAGGATAGAGCCAAGGTGGAGCGACCTAGAACAACCCATAGAATCCACAAGCAAAGAATGGAACCACGAAGATAAAGAAGGACACAGGAAAGCGGTGTGAGTTCCACAAGAGCCCCACTCACAACACAAATGAGTGTAGTTCCAAGCAGTCATTGGTGGCCAAGTTGAAAACATCAGAGTCTGATGTATATTTTTATTCTAAGCCAAAACCTGATAAAGGGAACGATAAGGGGAAAATATTATTGACGCAGAACCCAGTGCCACCTTTTCCACCACCAAGATCCAGAAGATTGAGCCCGAAGATCTAGAGGAGGGGGAGTGTCTCTTCCACTCATAGATGTGGGTGAAGGGTTCTCCGCTGCAGTTCATTGTTGACATCGGGAGCCAAAAGAACCTCATTTCAACAAAGGTCGTGAAGCAGTTGGGCATATTGAACACACCACACTTACAACCATACACCATTGGGTGGATTCACCACGGACGAGATCTTTGCGTCAACCAACAGTGTCGCCTTCCCTACAACATGAAGCCCTTCACGAATGAGGTATTGTGTGGTGTTGCTCCTCTTGAAGTTTGTTATGTGTTATTAGGCCAACCATACTTGTGGAAATGTCATGTTGTGTATGAGTCTAGGCCTCACACTGTTATTATTACTTTGGACCATAAGTTATACAGGATACCAGAGGTAGCCCTGCCTTGCACCATCTCTTTGATCTCTACTGAGAGATGCAGTAAAATCATCTCCCAGACCAGGAAATTTGTTTTCTTTTTTATTCGCTCTCAAAGCAAGGGGAAGATAGTGGCTACATCCATGAACCCGAGGAAGGGATCCTCCACGCAGAAGAAGCAGAAGGATAAGGTCGTGGAAGAGTACAGGGACATATTCTCCTCACCCATAGGGTTACCTTTACACTGTCAAGTCAAGCATTCGATCGATTTGACTCCCGAAGCACCTCTACCCAATGGGTCGATATATCTCCACTCCATTATGGAAAATGAAGAAATCAAATGGAAGATCCAAGGGTTGCAACCAAAAGGGCACATTTGACCAAGTTCCTCACCATGTGGGACCTGGATTGTACTTGTACAGAAGAAAGATGGAACTTGCAGACTCTGCATTGATTATCAGGTACTAAACAAAATCACTGTCAAGAATAGGTATATAATCCCACGGATTGATGACATTCTTAACTAGCTCAAGCGGGCCAAGTATTTCAGCAAGATCAATTTGAAGTCTGGCTATCACCAAGTGCCAATAGAACCCATAGATGTATGGAAGATCACCTTCAAATCCAAGGAGCGCCTTTTTGAGTGGTTGGTTATGCCTTTCGGGTTGACAAATGCCCCTACAACTTTTATGAGGCTAATGGATGATATCTTGCGACCCTTCACCAACTCATTCGTGGTCGTATATTAAGATGACATCCTCATCTTTAACAAGAGTTGGGAAGAGCACCTACGACACATTCAGCAGGTCCTTCAAAACTTGCGGCAGCACAAATTACGTGCCAAATTGGAGAAATGTGGGATACATTATTGATGAGCAAGGTGTGCATGTGGATTTGGCTAAGATCCAAGTCATTCAGGATTGGTCATCCTCGACCACTCTAACAAATATTTGTAGCTTTTTGGGCCTTGCTAATTTTTATCGAAGGTTTGTGTTGGGATCCTCTCATTTCACTTGGCCTCTCAGTTAAGTTACCAAGGACTGAATGAAAGAAAAGTTTTTCTAGTCCGAGTCCCAACAAAAGGTGTTTGTTGAATTGAAGCACCACCTCTTCTCTACACCCGTACTCACATTGTCAGACCTGCAATGAACATTTGAAATTGAAATAGACACCTCCGACTATGCTATTGGTGCAGTTCTCATCCAACAGAGGCATCTAGTGCCCTATCACAGTGAGACACTTTTCGATGCAATTCAGAAATACCCCACCTATGATAAAGAGATGTATTCTATTGTGCAAGCGTGTCGATAGTGGAAACATTACATTCCGGGGAAGGAAATGGTCATCCACACAGATCACCGACCTCTTCAATTTATCCATACATAATGGATGTTGCAGAATGATCAACATAATAAGTGGTCTAATTATCTACAACAATTCCAATTGAACATTAAATATAAGAAGGGAAACACCAATCATATTGTAGATTGCCTTAGTCGATCCGCAATTGCAACACTGACTATTGTTCTCAAATCGTGTGGCCACGAGACCTCCGGATGGATGCAGCTGTACAAAAATGATCTAGATTTCGCGACCACCTACTAGATTCTAGTGTATGGAAAACAAGTTCTAGATTTCCACTTCTAGGATACATTATTATGCTACCTTGGCCACCTTTGTGTTCCTTCAAGTGAGCGTGCCAAGCTCATTTGGGAGGCACACTACAATTGGGTTGCATGACACTTTGGTGTGGAGAAAACTATGGTCATACTACAAAAGTATTTTAATTGGCCAAAACTATGACAGTGCGTTGGAAAATATATCAGATCCTACACTGCCTATGCCATTGCCAAGCCAACCATCAAGAAGCAAGGCCTGTACACTCCTCTGCCTGCTCCTAGCTAGCCTTGGGAATCCATCTCCATGGACTATCTATCGGGCATCCCTTCTACCAAGGATGGTAATGGATGTATATTTGTGGTCGTGGAAATATTTTCTAAGATGGTTATATTGTCGTCTCACAAGAAGAGTATCACAACAGAGGACATTTCCAAACTCTTCTTTGAACGAGTATGGGTACATTTTGGAATTCCGCAGACCATTATATCAAATCGGGATAACAGGTTCCTCAGCGCATTCTGGTCGAGCCTCTGGACATTATTGGACACTAATCTCACCAAGTTGACTGCATTCCATCCTTAGACTAATGGCCAGACAAGTTCATCAAAAGGATGAGAGTGCACATACTACACATTTACAACTCCAAGCATCCACTAATCTGAGATGAGAGCCTTCCTTATGTGCAACACAGTTACTACAGGGCTTTCCATAACTCGACTGGCCAAATTCCTTTTCAAGTGGGTTTGGGTTTTCAGCCATTTTGTTTGATTGATGTTGCCATGCCTCTTGCAACTACACAGACAAAATCCACACATTTACAGTCTGAGGCTAATAAAGCAAACCGATTTATTGAACGGATCCAACACATTAGCAAGTAGGTGCATGAAATCTTGGATAAGTCCAATGTCAAGTACAAACAATGACATGATCAACATTGGGTGCCACAGAAGGTTCACGTGCGCGACAAATTTTGGTTGCATTTTTAGAAAAAAACATCTTACTAGAGCCCATTGGAAGCTCAAACCACTCCAATATGGGCCTTACACCATCAATAAGGTTGTGGGAGATAATGCTTTTGAGCTCAGCATTCCCCCATTCCTTGGCCTGCACCTAGTGTTCAATGTGGACCACCTTCATCCATACTTTCCATCATTACTGAACACATCACGTATTGCAGAACAATTAATGCCAACAGAGCTAAACCCAAACTTCATGGAATAGGCCACAACTAATCGAATCATGGACATGCATATCAAGAACACTCGCCAACAGAAGATCCAACTAGATCAGATTGTCAAAGCTGACCAACTCTAACACCAAGGCAAGTGGCTCACCAGGGACCAAGTTTAGCAAAAGTTTCCCCATCTCATGGAGACACTCAACACAATGGAGACCATTACTTCTTAACGGTGGAAGACTAATCCAGATGGGTATTGGTGACCACTTGCCTATTCCACTTGGACCCCCACCATTGTTTTTTTTAGTTTCCTTAATTGTAGCACAATTTACCATTTTTGGTAGTTTTTTTAGCCATGAATTTCCAGAGCCGTTTTGAGGCCCTAAACGATGTTTTTTTTGGAAAATGGGCAAACCCATTACTTATGATAAGAGTTTGTAATCAAAAGTTGTAGTCCTCAGATAGATCTTTCTAACAAGGTATGATACACATCAAACGGAGATTGTATGCCAAAGTTACAACTCTGGGAAGTTGGTGTACCAATTTACCCCAACAGGGCCCACAAACTTTTGGCGTTTTTTCTCATAGGGTCAAGCTTTTGGATGTTTAGCGCTTTCCATTGTTTCTCAATAATAAATAAGTCTTCGAACCTCATTGTAACACATTTCAGAAGTCATGTAGCCGCCACATCTCTTCTCAGAGATAAATTACCATCGCATGAGCTCGTTTATTTCCATTATGAATGTGAATACTTTTTAGTGCTTTGTTATTAATGAATTGAAGTTCTGTTTTCGTTGTACCTATGTGTTTCTATTTATATTTGTATTTCATTTGGTTCTTTCATAAATATGGATCAAGAATACCATATCATTACAATCAAAATGGTAAGTTAAGTAGTTCAAATTTACTTATGAGAAATAGAGATTAAAATATTTAAGATGTCATTTGACCAATGCACTCAACAAGTAAAAAACAAATAAATTTTGTGAGGAAACTAGAATAAGAGTTCTTGTGAACATTGACAAAGTATCATGTTCAGGTTACTATTTCTCAATTTCCTTGAAAAAAAAAATTGTGTGTATTTGTGTCTAAATTAAATTGATTTTGACCAATTTTATAGTGTATATGTACATGTTTATAAAGATAGTATAGAAACTTATGTTCATTATAAAGCCGTGTCCACAACATTTAGTGTTACATATTTCCCAAGTTGCTCTTTGTTATTGGTAAAAGGAAGAAAGAAATTATGTTAAAGCTCACAAGTAATCAAATCAGGTTAATGGGGCTATAAAGTTTATCCAGTCATAATGGTATTGGGGAGTTCTAAGGGCATCATCTTCGTTACCAACTTACCCCATGCATCACAGTTTTCCTATATTTGTGGTTCAGTAGGTCTTCTGTATAAAAAGTTTGCCATTGTGAATAACCTGTCTTAGAACTTTCTCTGGGCTCTATATTTCATAACGTTTAGAAAGCTCTGTAGAACCATTCCATCTTCGAAAAGTAGCATTAATGTTTGACAACAACAAATGGAATGTAATATTTTTACGTTCCAGTTGGTAAAAACAAATTACCACTCTTTATCCTAGTTTTACCCTTGTATGGATTAGGCAGTAATTGGGAAAGCCCTCCCCTAACAGAAGGAAAAATTCAAGAGCATTAACGTAATAAATCTATAGCATATCA
The DNA here is from genome assembly GCA_031772625.1 of Pinus tabuliformis. Classification (NCBI taxonomy): domain Eukaryota; kingdom Viridiplantae; phylum Streptophyta; class Pinopsida; order Pinales; family Pinaceae; genus Pinus; species Pinus tabuliformis. The sequence continues at coordinate 778,031,416 of CM062804.1, read as the reverse complement.
TACCTAAAATAATACTGACGATGGGCTTATGACATTTAGAATGACTAAGTGAGAATTATTTTTATCTTAGTATAGTCAAAACATGGGACTTGCACCCCGATTCATTAATTCGATGCAAATATATTTGCCTGGTAGAGTTAGTTTCTTGTGTTTTCTTAAGGTTTCTACACTTGCTCTGTTTCTAGCCTTCAGATATGGCCTCGAATGATAATATACATTTTTGTGAAATGACATAAATGGCCTCTTGGCTAGCCAATTGGTGGCTATGCTAATCTTTAAATGAACATTTGAAGAAAATACATGCTAAAATAGAGCATTCAACGCTCAACACTCAAACACCTGCAACTCTATAAATAGCAATGTGCATAGCAGATATTTATATGATTAATTTGAGTTATCAAAATCAATGTGCATAGCAGATATTTATATGATTAATTTGAGTTATCAAAATCAATATCAGATGAAAGTGCATTTGGTGAGAAAGCTCTTTTTGAGATACATACACACCAAAGTCGGTTTGAAAGTTTGCATTATTACTGTAAAAATAATAACAAAAGCAGAGAGATAATGACAAAATTTAGAATAACGCACAATATATGGGAATGTCCATGGGCAAGGTAAGGTGTTTTATTAATCAGAAGAATTTACAGTCAGGCTTACAGCCTCTGCAATTCTCTGGGTTTGGTGATAAAATAAAGCAGGCACAGTAACATTTATTATAAAAACTATCATCGGTTTCATAGACCAACACAGTTAAAGTAACCATAAATTTACTTACATAAATTTAAGTTTTTCCATTTTCTTTTAACTAGTTTTTATGACATTTTAACCTTTCATGCCAGGGCTACTTTATTCCATCTCTTTTTCCATTTTCTTTTAACTAGTTTTTATTACATTTTAACCTTTCATGCCATGGCTACTTTATTCCATCTCTTCATGCCAATTTCAGTAAAAGGTATGTGTACGTAACAATTTGATCTTTTCTTCCTATTTATCTTCTGCGTTAATCTCAATCCATTAAATTACCTGGGAATCGAACTCATTCTATTACTAGACTTCCTCTTCTCAGTCTTCTGCCAAATGTAAAACAGAAAAACCTTTGTTCTTCATGTGATTCCACAGTGAAAGCTACTTCCATTCTCACTACCTTGGTCTTCTTGTAGGCCATCATAAACAGCAGATCACTTACACAGTGAAAGCTACTTCCATTCTCACTACCTTGTCACTGATTACTGATTGATTGATTGATTTTTATGACGTCCACGAGATCTCGCAGTGTAAAGGATTATCCAATAGGAACTTAATTTGTATTCAGATTTTTTTCTATATTGATTCTGCTGTTATGAATCTTGAGTAAGAAATTCATTTTTTTTTGTGAAGTCTTGCCTCCTCAAAAACTTAGCTGAGACTGTTCATCTTTAGGTTGTTATCAAACTGACCTTGCACATTCTTTGATAAAATGTCACTCTCTTTCTACCACCCATCTGCTGCAAAAAAATGCAACATTGTACTTCCCAATTTTCTTTAGGGGTCATCTATCTGTCAGTTTCACATCTTAGATGATGAGAGCTAATTCCCAACTGTGCAATTAAAATTTGAACTTTTCCATTGATTGAGGAACCCAAATACTCTTTATCATCATGCTTCCACCGGTGGTTAAATTATTTGACATAATATGCTTTTATCCCCTACCTGTTTTTGTTCACATGACATTTCTGAATTTTTCTAAACACCCAATTTTTTATCTTCTCCTTAACATGAAGACAATCATGCAAATTTATGTCTTATTTGCCAACCACTTTCTATTTTGCTCCATCAATATCTTTTGCCAACCACTTTCTATTTTGCTCGATCCATATCTTTTTCCAACCAATTAGCTCTTCCACAACCATTTTGACCTGTTGGTGTTTATCCATTTCCACCTTTTTCAAATGACTTAACAAATAAATAATCGTTAAAACCTCAACTAGAAACATACCAACATATTGTGGATTCAAACTGGTGACCATGTATACAATCTACCAACTAACTGTGCATTCAAACTCGAGACCATGTATACAATCTGCGATTATGGGCGAAGCACATTGGTTTTTCACTTAATAGCATAACCAAGTGCCTACTTATGGGAGATGATGATCAGAGGGTATGCTCCTGATCACTTAATACCATAACCAAGTGCCTACTTATGGGAGATGATGATCAGAGGGTATGCTCCTGATGGCCCTCGTGAAGAGGCTGTCAAGTTCTATTGTCAAATGCAAGAGGCGGGCTGACAACCAGGCAACTAATCCTTTCGCTTTGGGTTTCAAGCCTATGCTTCTTTGCCGGTTCTACCAAGAGGGAAAATAAATTTATCATCTCATGGCTGAAATTGGACATGATTCTAATATTGGGGATTTTCCTCATATGCACGTATGGTAAATATGGGGGATTCTAGATTGGATAAGAAGTGTTTGACCAAATTTCTAAAAGAGGTGTGACATCATGGAATACCATGATTGCCAGGTATGCATAGAATGGATAAACTAATGAGGCTTTGGAGTTCTTCAATAAAATGTACCAGTCTGTGAAGCGAGACCGTGCCACGATCATCAAAATATTCCGGGTATGCATAAATCTGGCAGCTCTGCAATAAGGTAAAAATGTTCATGAGTACACTATCAGAAAAACATAGATATGTAAAGCAAGTGCTTACACTATGAGGAATTTCTCGGTAGATATGTAGGGCAAGTGCTGGATTATTAATATTGCATGTAGAGCGATTGACAAAAATCTTCCAAGAACTATGGTTTCTTGGAATGTGATGAACCTTAAATATGCACAGAATGGATATTACGATAACGCGTTATCTCTTTTTCAACAAATGCAATTGACTAATGTGAATCCTGCTAGCGCCACTAATGTACCGAGTCAGTAAATTTGCAGCAGGGAAAAGACACCCACGATTATTTTATTAGAAACGAAGTAGAGTTAGATGTTATCGTGCACTAATCGTTAAAGATATGTATTCCAAATGAAATGCGGGTGATATAGCATGCAAATTGTTTGACAAAACGCTGAAAAGTGATATGCTCCATGAAATGAAATGATTTGATTGCTAGTTGTGCTCAAAGTGTACATACTCATGAGTCATATGAAATCCAACCCAATCACCATGCTGAGTGCGATCCCTGCATGTGCCCATTTAGCAGCTTTGCGATAGGAGGAGGTCATCCATGTTTACATTATTTAGAGTGGATTTGAGTCAAAATGTATGCCAGATGTGGGCTGACAAGATTGCATGCCAATTGTTTGATAACGTGCCTAAGACAAGTTTCAAAACATGGAGTGTGGTGGTTGCAGGGTATGGAACATATGGGTAAGTGGAGAGACTCTTGCAGTTTTTTCCAATAGGCCAAAAGTAGACATAAAGCCCAAGTAAATCAATCTCATTTTTGTTTTATGCGCATGCAGTCACTTAACCTTGGTAAAGGTGAGTTGACATTATTGCCTCGAACGGTTTATTTTATTGTTCGTTATGACCTCAATGTAGAAGCATGTCATGTTTCCAAAAAATAATAAAAATAATTTTTGTTAATGTTCGCCAAAACATTAGCTTGAATCTTAAATTACATATGACTTGAATCTTTAGATCTTGTTAATGGAATAAGATTAATTATTAAAATATAATTATGGGTAATAAATTATCTCATCCGTTTAATAATTCATTTATCATATAGGTAAATTTGAATGGATCATAAATTTGCCTTTAACAAAAAATTCTACCACATTAAAAATACAAATTAGGTAAACTTTTAAACATGTTTACTAAAGCCAATATCATTTATTAAATCAAAGGAAAAATGTTAATTCAACACAAAGAATCAAAATCTTACTCCAAAATCTTTTAATATTTCTTTTAATTAAATATTTGTAAAATGAACTTTTAAAAGGAAAAACCATATTCTATGGATATATTAAAATCTTTAAAGACAAATATTTCCACATCAAAATTGTAATATTTGAAAATATTAATTTGATGTACATTTATTATGAATTTTGTTATCATGCCATGAAAAAACCATCATTAAATTTAATATTCATAGTAAAAGATTAATATTAATATTAAATATAACATTAATATTATAATATTAATATTATTTAATTTAATAACTTTAGATTAATACAATATTAAATTTCATATATATATATATATATATATATATATAGATATATATTAACTCTAGATATATATGGAGGGGAGAACAAAGACAAAGTGATGGAGGTGGAGAGATCGAGGGAGTGGCAAGAGAGAGACAAAGATAAAAGGAAGGAGGGGGGGAGAGAGAGAGGGAGACACAAAGATGGAGAGGGGAGTGAAGGGGAGAGAGAGGATGAGAGAGGGAGGGATTTAGTGACAAGGTTGGAGAGAGAGAGAGAGAGAGACAGGGGGAGAGAGGGAGGCAGGAGAGGAAGGGAGAGACGGGAATGACAAGAGAGAGGACTTGAGAAAGAGGAGGAGAGAGAGGGAGGCACATAGAGATGGAGTTGGAAGGGTGTTGAGAAATGGCAACAAGAAATTCCAGTTTAATTTGTCATTGAATTAAACTGAGAATTAAAATCGAATTATACTCTCATAGCAACTTGTAAATAGTTAATTAAGTTTAATTAACTTAATTAGCTTAGGAATTTTGAGTTTGAAGTCTTTCTGTAGTCATGTATATGTTCTCCCTAAGTTTTAGGAGTCCAATATGAGTTTAAATTGAGTTGGAAATTAGATCACTTAGTTTACTAAGTTAGGTTAAATTAGTTCCAAATTGTTTGAGGAACTAATAGAGAGTTAACAATTAGTTGGTACACTAGTGCATCCACAAGTGTCACTCTAGTTAACTGAAGATTCCCTCATGAGAAACTCATGCATGTCAGTTCAAAGAAGACCCAGTTGAGACTAGAGTGTAAGGATAGTGTACTATCAGTTGTATTATTTACTGGAGTGTAAATATCATGCATGCATGAGAGATTGATTCTATGTTGGATTGCGCAAGTTTGGAAGCATGAATTCCCTTTAAATATAGGCTATTCATCCTAGGAATTATGCAAGAGATTAGGGGCTTGGAGAGTTGTTGAATAGGCTAAAGATTTGGCTTGAGCTAGCTTGTGAGCTCAGAGAGTTGAGAATACTTGTGCAAAATTGTTTTAGTGAGAACAAGCTTTGTATCTTCACTCATATTTCTGATATATACAATACATATAGTAAGTTTTTGAGCAGTGGCTTCTCCCAAATACATCTTGTGTTATGTGCTATTGATTTATCTTCTTCTTGTTCATAATGTTTTTAATTGATCTATTGGCTTTCGCTAGTTGAAAGTATAAGTAGATTCTTGTCTTGTGCTTTAGTAAATTACATGAGCTTGTGAATCTATAGGGTTTTCTACATAGTATAGGAGGTGAGAACATTATACTAGAGGAGTTTTGGGTTACAGGTGAAATTCGAATTTTCAATACATACTTCAGGATCGGCAGATGATGTTCTACAGTTTGTGGCTCAAGTATGCCTTGGAAGACAGCTCAAATTCTCTAGCCTGGAGGGACAGAATGGAGGTTGTGCTAGAGGATAATGGGTTCAAGGAATTCGTTGATCAAGAAATTCCTAAGCCAGCAACATCGGATGCACAGAATTTGGACGAATGGAAGAAGTGTGTGGCGAAGGTAAGGTAGATAATCCTTGAGGGAGTTCGAGAACACATTATCTCAAGTCTCCATGGCAAGGAAACTCCGTATGATTTGTAGAAAACATTGACGAACTTGTATCAAAACAACAGTGACCAAAGGAAATTGGCATTGAAGGACAAACTTCGAAAAATCAAAATGGAGAAAGGCGAAACTATTCCAAAGTACTTGACCAAGTTCACTCAATGTCATGACGAACTTGGAAGTTTTGGAATCATGATTGTCGAGGATGATATGGTGATTCTTTCTCTTCTACGACTCCCAAAGAGTTGGCATAGTTATTAGGACTCTGCCAATGGTCAGGAGAAGTTGCTGGATTGGGAACAACTGTGGTCAAATTTGATGCAGGAGGAGATCAGGAGGAACACAAGGGATGGATCTTCATGAAAGATTGATAATGAAGAGAACTGTGCCTTAGCAATTAAGGTGAAGAAGGGGAAAGGGAAATCTTCCCATTCCAAATTGGATTCTTATCATGGAGGTAAGAAGAAAGACATGAAGAAAGTTAAGTGCTTTTATTTTCATGAGTTGGGCCATTTTTCTACAAATAGTCCACTCAAGAAGTCTAAGAAAAAGTCCTTAGGAGGAGTGGCAGGTGAGGCTTGCGCCTCTCAATTCGAATTAGACTTTTCCCTCATTGCATGCATGGTGTCATCAATGGTGGGAAGTGTATGGTACTTAGACAATGGTGTTTCATTCCACATGACTGGCGACAAAGAGTTATTTAGTGACCTGGAAGAGAAATATCTCCAGATGTGAATCAAGATGGGTGATGACGGGAAGTATAGTGGTACTAGATTGGACATGATTACTTTTTAGAGGGAGCATGCGACTCCATTCACCTTGAATAATGTTATGTATGTGCTTGAGTTGAAGAATAACTTGGTATTTGTTTCCATGCTTGAGGATAGAGTCTATGATGTGATCTTCTCGAAAGGAAAGGCGTTCCTTCGACACATAACCACAAGTCAAGTAAATAAGATAGGGATTTGGGTGAAGAATCTCTATAAGTTGAAGGTAGAGGAGTGTGTTTCTTTGAGCACAAAAGAAGAAAGGGTGTAGATCCGAGACGTTGTCGAGTTGTCGCAAAGGTGATTGGGCCACTTGCATCATGGGGCTTTGCAGATATTGCAGCAAATCTCTACTGGTCTTCCCAAAGGTACACTTGAGCAAGTTGATACATGCACAATCTGTACTTTGAGAAAATACATCAAGTATTCATTTCACAACAGAGACAGTCAAGTTGAGTCTATTCTAGAGTGAGTCCATTCAAATGTGTGTGGACCATTCTCAACAACATCCACAACCAAAAAAAAGTATTATGTTATATTTGTTGATGACTATTCTCGTAAATGCTGGATATTTTTCATGAATAAAAAGAACCAAACTTTCACAAAGTTTTGTAAGTTTAAATCATTGGTGGAGAAAGGTTCCGGCAAGAAGGTTAAAGCTCTACGAAGTGATAACAATGGTGATTATGTCTCAAACGAGTTTAAGAAGTTCTGTGCAATGGAAGGGATTAAACGGGAGTTGATGACACCCCATAAGCCTCAGCGGAATGGGGGTGGCCAAGAGGAAGAATATAAGCATAGTAGGGGTAGCAAGGGTGATGTTGCATGATCAAGGCCTACCACTACACTTATGGGCTGAGGCATGCAACACAACAGTTTATGTTCAAAACTGTAGCCCACGTTGGACACTTGAGATGAAGACACTAGAGGAGGCTTATTTCGGTAAGAGGCCAGATGTTGGTCACTTCAGTTTTTTGGGTCATTGGGATATTTCCATGTGACTAAAGATGAGCCTATAGTAGAGTTGGGGATATTCGTGGTGTACACTGATATACCTCATAACTATCGGGTTTAGTTGCCAACCGACAGGATGACAATGGTTTGCAGGGATGTCAAATTCGATGAGGAGAAGGCCATGCGAGTTTCCCTTTTGAGTGAGCTTGAGCTACATGCATATGAGAATATTTTAGCTCCTAAGGTTGAGGATCCTAAGATTGATGTGGAGAAGCCACATATAGAAGATCCGGGAGTAGACATCACTCAGGCAAAGTCTTCAAGAGAGGGAAGAAAGTGCACCAGAGAGGCTGACAGATTGTTGGATGATGCATGGGAGAATGTGGGCGTACCCACTTCTTAGCGCAGGAAGAGGAGGTCACCTGAGAGGTACACTAGATACATGGCTCTTATGGGCGAAAGTGTTGTGACAAAGCCATCTTCTAAAGCAGTGCAACAGTCGGTTTGGGTTGATGCCACAGTGGAGGAGTATGACTCCATAGTTCATAACAGTGTTTGGGATGTGCTCCTAAAACTGGAGGACAAGTCAATGGTGAGATCCTGTTGGCTTTACAAGGTAAATAAAGCTGCATATGGTAGTGTGGAGAAGCATAATTCTAGATTTATGGCCCATGGATTTTCATAGGTAGAGGGGATTGACTATGATGAGACCTTTGCTCATGTTTCAAGGTACTTGTCAGTCAGATCTATGTTGGCACTATCAGCATAGATGGGTTTGAAGATACATCAGATGGATGTGAAGACAAACTTCCTTAATGGCATGATTGAGGAAGAGGTGTACATAGATCAACCTAAAGGTTTTGAGACTTTTGACCATGAGTCACATGTGTGTCAGCTCAAGAGAGTGTTGTATGGGCTAAAGCAAGCACCCCGTGCTTGGTACACTAGGACAGATAACTTCTTCACTGTTATAGACATATTTGGGCACATCAACCCCAAAATTATATATCGATGTATTAGGGCTTATCAACCCCTAAAAGAGTTGTTTCATACCCTAAAGGAACATAGTCATCTGAATACATCATTCCCCAAAAGTTCCATCTGAGAAACCATCCAGAAATTGCCTAAATTGAACCATACTGACTGCTCCACTGGCAAAGTGCAATGCATACTGAGTGGTACACTACCAGGGTGCGATGCATACTGTTTAGGCCTTCTATAGGGTGTTATGGGCGAGGATGGACAAATGTCCGAGACATTTGTCAGTTGGTTACTCATGGAATCTTCTAGAAACTTCTCCTGTGCCACTTTCCTCTCTGAATTTGCCCAAGGATGAATAAGAGATATAGGAAATCATCTCCAATCCCTTCTCTTGTGGAACCAATTGTAACAAGTGGAATGACACTAATCAAACCCCATGGATGACTCACACCCTTGCAAACATCTATAAATGGATCTCCAATCCAAGATATCAGAGGGTTGGAATGTGGTGAATTGCAAGTAAGCGATGATAGTTTGTCATTGAGGAGAGAGCATTGTATTCTTGTTGGAGTGATCTTGCTATTTCATGAGGTGAATAAGGATTGAAGTTGGGAGGATGGCACTGGATCAGACAATTAGGTTGTAATTCTCCTTTCTATTAATAAAGCTCTTCAAGTTTTCTCCCATATGATTGTGCAATTGTGAATGTTATCATTTGTTCATTATATATCTAATTCTGTATTTTTTATGTTGTAATAGATCACGATTCTTTGACAGTTCTTTGTTGTTGTACTTGTGCAGGTACTCTCCAAGCGTGTTAAGTACGGGGAGGAATTGTAGGATCTATCAAAGGGGAGAGAGATCAAGCAAGGGATTAAGCAGAAGTTCTAGGTTGGTTCCATTTTCTTTCTCTTATCTGTTTCACGTAGGAAAAATCATTGAATTGCTTTAAATTGTTGTTTCTAGGGTAGTTGCCAAACCTAGAGGGCTAGCATTCTTTAGGAATACTAGTTTTCCTAAAAACATTCACCAGGTTGGGCTTCACGAAGAGTGAAGCAGATGTGAACCTATACCACATAGTGGTGGAAGGTAAATTGTTGATCATTGTACTTTATGTTGATGATATTGTATTGACAGGTGATGATCAGTTGATCAAATTTTGCAATGAGGACCTTGCAAGAGAGTTTGAGATGAAGGACATGGGGCTCATGCATTACTTTCTTAGCATGGAGGTATGACAGGGAGATGGGGAGTTGTTTATGTCTCAAGGAAAATATGCCAATGAGATACTAAGGAGATTCTGCATGGAGAACAACAAACCCATGGAAACGCCTCTAGCAACTAACTAGAGGAAGGAGAATGCTACTTCAGGGGAAGCAGTGGAAGATATTGTTTACAGACATCTTATGGGTTCACTCATGTACTTGGTGAACACACAACCGGATATGTGCTATGAAGTTAACCAACTTAGTCAAGTGATGGTCAGGCCTACCAAGATGTATTGGAAGGCAACAAAGCATGTGTTAAGATACCTTAGGGGCACTTCTCCATATGGATTATGGTACAAACGGACAGAGGGAGTGAGGCTTCAAGGCTTCACCGATGTAGATTGGGGAGGGAGTCCATCTGACAGGAAGAGCACATCAGGAGGGATCTTCAGTATTGGGTCAGCGGAAATTTCCTGGTACATGAGGAAACAAAGATCTGTTGCACTTAGTTTGGCAGAGGAAGAGTACATGGCTGCGAGTCAGGAAAAATGTGAGGGTGTCTAGATGAGGAAGATCTTGGTTGGTTTGTTTGGTTAGGAGATGGATCCAATTGTGATTTTCTGCGATAAGAAGAGTTGTATCAAACTATCTGAAAATCTAGTTTTTCATGATCGGTCCAAGCATATTGATATCCGATATCATCATCTCAAAGATCTTATATTGAGGTGGATTATGTTGTTAGAGTACATTCCCATGGAGGAGCAAGATGTTAACCTTTTGACAAAGGAATTTTCAAGATCTAAATTCAAGTTTCACACAGACAGGATTGAAGTATTGATAATCCCTTTCTTGTTGAGAGGGACTGTTGAGAAATGACAATAAGAAATTCTAGTTTAATCTATCCTTAAATTAAACTGAGAATTAAAATTGAATTCTATTCTCATAGCAACTTGTAAATAGTTAATTAAGTTTAATTAACTTAATTAGCTTAGGAATTTCAAGTTGGAAGTCTTTATGTAGTCATGTATATGTTATCCCCAAGTTTTAGGGGTCCAATATGAGTTTAAATTGAGTTGCAAATTAGATCACTTAGTTTACTGAGTTAAGTTAAGTTAAATTAGTTCCAACCTATTTTGATATAGACATTTTTGGGCACTGCAACCCCAATCATAAATGTCCATAAACCAAGGGCTCTTAAGTCCCTAAAAGTGTTGTTCCAACCCCTAAAAGAACAAGGTCAGCTGATTACATCATCTCCCAGAAGTTCTCCATGAAAAACTACTCAAAACTGGTCAAAACTAGACCATCTCACCTGCTCCATGGTCAAAGTGCGCTGCATCCCACCTAAATGCACATAGGAGGTGCGATGCATACTGAAAATCCCTTTTATCGGGTGTGATGGGCGAGAGTGGACAAATGGCAGGGTCAATCTACAAGGTGGAGGATCATGGAATCTTCCAGAAACTTCTCCTGTGACACTTGCCTCTCTGCATTCGCCCAGGGATGAGTAAGAGATCATCAATCTCCAAGTGGAATCAAGAACTATCAGAGAGAGGACACTAATCAAATCTCAAAAGCTGACTCACCCCCTTACAAACATCTATATATGGATCCCTCATCCCAGAGATCCAGGGGCTGAAATTTTGTATCTTGTAAGGAAGTGTTGTTGGTTTCTTGGTGTAACATCATAGTGTTGGGTGATCTAAGCTTTTCATGAGGTGAAGAAGGGCTTTCTTGCTGAGAGGATGACGTTGGGTCAGAACAATTGGTTGTAATCCTCTTTGCTATTCTTGATTATTAATAAAGCTATTCAAGTTTTCCTCCACATTCTTGTATGATTGATGATATATGCATTTGTGTGGTCAATATATATTTGGTCCTATATTGTTTATGATAGTAGATCTCTGTTCTTGTATAGTGTTATGCTGCTTTGATTGCACAGGTGCTCTTTGAAGCTGGGTAGACGAGGAAGCGAGTGGCAAAGATCTATCAAAAGGGAGAGGAACCAAGCAAGGAACCAAGCGCAAGACAGAGGTTGGTCTCCTTTGTTCCCCTCTTATCTACTTCTCATAAAGGAAAACGAAATTAGTTTTAGTTTGTTTGTTTCTAAGATAGCTACCAGTCTTAGTGGGACTAGCAGCTCTGCATAGACACTAGATTTCCCGATAACATATTTGAGGAACTAATAGAGAGTTAACAGTCAATTGGTGCACTAGTGCATCCACAAGTGTCACTCTAGTTAACTGAATATTCCCTCATGGGAAATTCATGCATGCAAGTTCAAGGAAAGACCCAGTTGAGACTAGAGTGCAGTGACAGTGTACTATCAATTGTATTATTTACTGGAGTGTAAATATCATGCATGCATCAGATATTAATCCTATGTCTAGATTATGTAGTTTTGGAAGCATGAATTCCTTTTAAATACAGGATATTCATCATAGGAATTACGCAAGAGATTAGGCGTTTGGAGGGCTGTTGAGTAGGCTAAGGATTTGGCTTGAGCTAGCTTGCGAGCTAAGAGATTTGAGCATACTTCTAAGAAATTTTTCTAGTGAGAGAAAGCTTTGTATCTTCACTCATATTTATGATATATTCAATACAGATAGCGGGGTTTTAAGCAGTGGCTTTCCCCAGATACATCTTGTGTTATGTGCCATTGATTTATCTTTTTCTTGTTCATATTGTTTTTAATCAATCTATTGGCTTCCGCTCATTGAAAGTAGAAGTATATTCTTGTCTTGTGCTTTAATAAATTTCATGATGTTGTGAATCTAAAGGATTTTCTACCAGGGGGAGAGAGGCAATGAAGAAGAAATACATAGAGAGAGAAAAGTGGAGAGAGAGAGAGAGAGGGAGTGACAAGGGAGAGATGGAGAGAGAGTGTGTATGTTTTGGGGTGAGATAGAGACATAGAGAAGGAGAGATGGAAGGAAGGGGGAAGAGAATGAGAGAGGGAGGCAAATAGTGACAGAGTTGGAGAGTGAAGAGAGAGAGGGGGGGGAGATAGAGGGAAGCAGGAGAGAAAGGGGGAGAGAGGAAGGAAGAGAGATAAAACATAAGAGAGAGGAGGAGAGAGGGAGGAAGGAAAAGATGGAGTTGGAGGGGGAGAGAGAGGGAGGTAAGAAGAAATACATAGAGAGAGAAAGGTGGAGAGAGAGAGAGAGAATGATAAGGGAGATAGAGAGAGAGGGAGAGAGGAGAGAAACAGGGAAGAGAGATAGAAGGGGGAGGGAGAGAGAGAAGGGGAAGAGATAGGGAGAGGGAGAGGGAGAGGAAGAGGGAGGGAGAGATAAATAGATATGGAGAAAGAGTGTATATGTTTTGGGGGTGATATAGAGAGACAAAGGAGAGGTAAGGGGATATAGAGATATTGATAGAAGGTGAAGAGAGGGAATAATAGATAGATAGAAAGAGGAATGGAGGGAGGAATAGATAGATAGATATGGAGAGAGATAACATGTGTGTTTGGGGGGGATGAGATAGAGAGACAAAGAAGGACATATGGAGGGACATATAGATATTGATGGAGGGGGGACAAAGGGAAGAAAATTTCTTGCACTAGATGCATTGATTTTAGTGTAGATGTGGATTTCTAATCCTATTTGTTTGCTTTCATTAGATGCTTTCATTTAAGTGTACATGTTGATTTCTAATCTCATTTGAGTGCTTGCATTAGATGCATTGATTTCGATGTGGATGTTATTCTCTAATCCTATTTGATTTCCTGCATTAGATGCATTAGATGTTGTTAATATTAAGGATATAGATTATTAAAAAAATACTTTTCAAGACATATTTAGTAATACCTAGAGGGACACTATTAAGAATTAATTAGCTATAAAAAGTTGTCATACCTAGAATTAAAATGAAATAGATGTTTATAATCAATCCTCCTGCAAAGTGTAAATTAATGCTTGACACAACGTGAATTTTGAAGTTAATCTCAAACATATAAATAATAATGATAATTTTAAAATGTTACATTGTTGCCCTCAACTGAAACTAGCTTAGATCCATCTAACACCGGATCTATCATGTGCCGAGAGGGATCAAATCCCTTGAGGTGAAAATATTTCCTTAAGTTCTACACTCCAAAAATAAGGTTTGCACCTCGAGGGATTTGATCCCTCTCGGCACATGATAGATCCGACGTTAGATGGATCTAAGTTGGTTTATAATATGTGACTCAAGATTAAGGGATGAACGTCTAGCACAATTTCCGTTAATATACCTTATGACTATTTCCAATGTCTTGTAAAAAAATTTTGTGTGTGGTGTTTTAGCTTGCCTCCTTTTACTAATTTTCCTTACTAAGTTCCTTTGCTAAATGCTAAGTAGTTCACATCTACAAACTGAGTAGTTTACGATGCCCACATATCTCATGTACAATATTAGACATGCTATTTCCGCTTTAACACTTTTATCATGATTGTATGGTTAAACATCTCTAGTTAATCTTGATGTAGAAACAACACTAATTATTATTGAGATAGAGGCCATCGTGGAAAGTAGTTCTAATAGAAAGGGATAAAGCTTGAGGTCTTGATTTCGTTCATTTAGGTTTGATAGTGGACACTTCTTTTGATAATGATTTTAAGGCTTTTAAGAAATTAGTTCACTCCTATTTAATAATATTCCTTTTATGTTAATAAAATTTATTTTCACATTATTTTTCAAACATGGAAAATGGCTTCTCTTATTGGGAATCAATTAATAAAAAATATATTTAGTTTTCTTGCTTCTTTACATAAATGACAAAACAAGTGATCTCACTACAATTTATATTTAATTTGGAGAGAAATACAATGTAGTTATTGTTGAAACTAAAATCCCTTTAAGGAATTGTTGTAGCAGCTACAACCACCCTCCAAACTTTTTCCTATGCTTCGTTTTGGAGTCTCCCTCCTCAAATCACAACAGCTCATCTTACGTTGACCCAAGTATTTGTGCTATAATTGAGTTTTATCTTCTGCTTATGGGTTGTGTTTTCTAACTTGTTTTTGTTGTCTAACTTGCAAGCTGATCTCTTGACTTGGTTTTAACCCGTTCCAGGACTGCCTTAGTGAACTGCGCAATCCTTGAGGGAAACTAGCCTTCAGTCCAGGAATTGTGCATTCCAAGCCCACAGCGAGCCTTCGGCTCCAAAATTGCACAAAGACAACTGACAACTTGCCTTCAACTAGGAAATTGCGTAGAGCATGAGAGGCAGCCTGAGCCACTCACCCTAGAAATTGCGTAGAAGATTTCCTGCAACAACTATTTGATGCATGAGCTAGTGAGTTGTCTAGTTTCTTTGGGAACTACACAATCTCTCTGTGCATGCATGGAAGTTTTTTCCCATAAAAGAAAAATGCAAAAACTGAAAAATCATCCCTAAAAAATATTAGTAGATGGAGTTACACTTGAGTTATTTTTGGAAACTGTCACCATGTGTCACTTTTTCCTAGATTTTTGGCCTTTGCGCCATAAACAACAATTCAATCAAATCTATATAATGGATGCCCCTAGAGCTCATTTTCACATTCTATCTTAGAGCTCTGGCATTCCTGAGGAGATCTAAGAACTTTCAGCACAATCGTTGCAACTTTTTTGGGTAAGTCTTGCTTTTCTAGTCTTTTGCTGCTTTTCTATCACTTTTGTTTACTTGGCTTGTGAGAGTGTTGGTTTACCCATTTTATTGAATGACCATTGGTGTTTTGATTTGTTTTATCTTGTATAAGTGTTATTTTAAGTTTTTCATTTCCTTTCCCAAGTGTCACATGCATAACCCATTTTTTGCACTAACGGTCACCGTTGCGATGAATCTCTCCACATGCTTCATTATTCTTGTGTATGATTGATTCCTGCACTTGTTTTGTTTGCATGCATCATCATTCACTCAGATTTGCATCCACCTTGACTTTTTATTTCATATCTTCTCATTTTCATGTTGCCCTTGGGTAGATGTGGGCTTTCTTGTCCTGAACCTAGCTCTTCTTGGCATGCACTACACATTTCTAGATCCCAGGGCTCTGCCTTGGCTCCAGGATATATGTAGAGGTTTCCAAGGCCTGGCTCCAAATGTGCACTACACAGTTCGAGGAGCCAGTCCTGAGCCTTGGTCACTGGGATTGTGCAATGCATAATCTCAACTAGCATGAGCCTGATTGAACTGACCTTGCGCAGTTCGAGTCAACAACACCTTCGCACTAGTAGTTGGGCTTGCATAATGCGCAGAACCAGCTGGAATTTAGTCACCTCTGAGAGCCAATATTACATAATTCTTCCCAGCAGTTTCCCAATTTGTTGTTTGGTATGTTCTTGAAGTGATTTCGATTTCATGCTAATCTTTGCATGCCATGAGTGTCCTCTTTGTCTCCATAGTTACAGGTAACATGGCTTCCAAGAGAGCTGCATCAAAGGACACTGTTGAAAGTAGCACTGGGGATGTAGTTTAGTAGGTGTCAATAAGTGTACCAGTTTATGTAGACACTCATCTATTCATTGAGAATGGCATGAAGTTAACATGGAAAGAAATCAAGGATATCTTTGCAGGAGACTTCAAGGAATATCTAGAGGATCGACCGGTGTATGTCAATATCCACCAGTCAAACTTACATAAGGTTGCATGCAAGTACCCCACATTCCCATGTGTGGACATCATCCACTGGATTGTCTAACACAAAGATCTCGAGACTATGACATTGAGCAGTGCTAGTGGAACACAACTTGCTACCTTCAGGATGGAGAAATATGATCAGATGTATCACTTAACTCAGTCGATGCACCACATGGATGAACTTTTCTATGCTACCCATAGCTATGTAAACACCAAGGATACTATAAAGCATTGGGTGAAGGAGTTTTCAAAGTTAAGATCCATGCCCAATCATGTTTACACGATGAAGTCACTCAAAAAGGCCTACCAATTCTTGATCATCTTCGCATGCAGATTGTATGGTGAAGAGAGTACGAAGACCTTTCCACAGAATTGGGTTGTTGTGTTGGACCAATTGGTGAATGATGGAAAACCATTTCCCTGGTCATATCTATAGGCTCATCAGTTTAAATTCCATGTGACTAATGATCAGAATCCGCCTAAGGATGAGCAAGCAAGATTCTACATGTCTGCATATTTACTTGATGCAATTTGTGCCCATCATTAGTTTCTTGGCATGGGTTGGATGTGGACACCACAGGAGCATGCCATCAATATTTATTTCAATTTGCTTTGAGAGTGCAACTATCAAGGAGTTATGGCGAGGCTAGCTGGCCATTTCATCACCCCGGTGTACAAGTCAATCTTTGAGTAGGATCCACCTTGCATGTCCCAAGTAGTGATGGAGGTATTACTTAACATTTAAATTTGGTATGCCTCACCTGGTGGCACCTTCATTAGGATGTTTTGTAGAGATAAACCTCCGCATGTTCTACCGAGATTTTCCACAGACAAGTTGGTCATGCAAGAGGTCGCATATCACATCTCCACAGGGTTTCAGCACAACTACATAGGAGAAAGAAGGAACCATGGCTTACTCTTTATTTTCAGATTGGATTATACGAGATTAAGAGCTTGAAATATGTAGATGCCGAAGCCAAGGAGATAGCGAAGTATGAGTTCGGCACAAAATATTACAATCCGTATTATCCCCATGAGAATTTCAAGAACCATTGTGCGAAGGTGTATTCTCCATGGATCCATGGGGCATGTCATTGGGCAAAGGAGTACCCTTGGAGGTATTTTTACAAGCACTCCAAGCTCAACGAACCAGTCATCATAGCCACATAATGGAAAGCTGCTCTGTAGATAGAAACACTGCATGAAGCAACAACAATAATAGAAATAAGAAAAAAACTGACACAAGACAAGGGTAAGAGGAAGATTTCTGAAAACCCAGAGGCTGAGCAAAGCTACAAGTTATTGAAATGTGGCAACAAGAATATTCCAATTTAATTTGTCCTTGAATTAAATTGTGAATTAAATCGAATTTAGTCTTAACATCTACTTGGAAATATTAGATATCATTTTGGGATTCAACTGTGTTAAGTAAGTCATTCACGTATGACCATTTCCATGAGAGGTAGTCGTAACTGACTAATTTCTCATGATTTTTGAATAGTTCACTTAGCACTCAATGCATCGGGTGATGCTTACAGGGGTGAAGAAGTGGGATTGAAACTAGTGAAATGAATCACATAGCGTCAATCATCACTTCCAGGGCTTGCACCCGGTAACAAGGACTTCCCCAGAGGTCACCCATCCTAGATCGCCTCTGGCTCAAGCACGCTTAACTGTGGAGTTTTCCCCACAATCAAGCCCTCTTAGCTTGCTACCCCATTTGCAAAACCTTAGCAAGTATTGTGCCTCATGAACCATTCAAGAAGAGATCCCTTCACTATTTTTGAATTTAAGTATTAGGGGTTTACGTAGTGCATTATATTAGATATCATCTTGGGATTCAACTGTCTTAAGTAAGTAATTCACGTATGACCATTCCATGAGAGGTAGTCGTAACTGACTAATTTCTCATGATTTTTGAATAGTTCACTTAACACTCATTGCATCGGGTGATGCTCACAGGAGTGAAGAAGTGGGATTGAAACTAGTGAAATGAATCACATAGCGTCAATCATCACTTCCGGGGCTTGCACCCAGTAACCAGGACTTCCCAGGAGGTCACCCATCCCAAATTGCCTCTAGCTAAATCGCGCTTAACTATGGAGTTTTCCCCACAATCAAGCCCACTTAGCTTGCTACCCCATTTGCAAAACCTTAGCAAGTATTGTGCCTCATGAACCATTCAAGAAGAGATCCCTTGACTCTTTTTGAATTTAAGTATTAGGGGGTTTACGGAGTGCATTATATTAGATATCATTTTGGGATTCAATTGCGTTAAGTAAGTCATTCACGTATGACCATTTCCATGAGAGGTAGTTGTAACTAACTAATTTATCATGATTTTTGAATAGTTCACTTAACACTCATTGCATCGGGTGATGCTCACAGGGGTGAAGAAGTGGGATTGAAACTAGTGAAATGAATCACATAGCATCAATCATCACTTCCGGGGCTTGCACCTAGTAACCAGGACTTCCTGGAGGTCACCCATCCCTGATTGCCTCTGGCTCAAGCACGCTTAACTGTGGATTTTTCCCCGCAATCAAGCCCACTTAGCTTGCTACCCCATTTGCAAAACCTTAGCAAGTATTGTGCCTCATGAACCATTCAAGAAGAGATCCCTTCACTATTTTTGAATTTAAGTATTAGGGGGTTTACACAGTGCATTATATTAGATATCATTTTGGGGTTCAACTGCGTTAAGTAAGTCATTCACATATGACCATTTCCATGAGAGGTAGTCGTAACTAACTACTTTCTCATGATTTTTGAATAGTTCATTTAGCACTCATTGCATCGAGTGATGCTCACTGGAAATAATTAATTAAGTTATTTTGACTTAATTAGTTGGAGAAATTCAAGTTAGAAGTCTTTCTGAAGTCATGCAAGAGTTATCCCTTAAATTAAGGAGATAAGCCTTAAATTAAGGAGATAAGTTTGAGTTATATTTGATTTGTAATTAGTTAACTCAGTTTACTGAGTTAAGTCCAGTTAAATTAGTTCCAGACTGTTTGAGGAACTAATAGAGAGATAACAGTCAGTTGATGCATGCATGCACTCAACTAGTGTACTCCAGTTAACCGAATATTCCCTCATCAGAAACTCATGCATGTCTATTCTGAGGAAGACCCAGTTGAGATTAAGGACAAGAAAAGTGTACTATCATTTGCATGTGTTTTCTTATAATGAAAACTCATGCATGCAGAAGGATCATTTCCTTGAGGATTGTGAAATTCTGATAGTGTGTGAGATTAGGTGATCATCCACTGGGTAGAAGAGGTTTTCCACTTGACAACGCAAGGAAATAGGAGCTTGGAAGGTAGAGAGAAAGGCTTGTGAGAAGCCATGATTGCTTGTGAGCATATGTGAGGATTGTACTGAGAGATGGATAGCTATGAGAGCTAAGGCTTTGTATAATTCCTATGTATTTCCACCTTGTATGATAATATAGATAGTGGGGTTTTTAGTTGAGCTTTTTCCCAAAGTATTTTCAAGTGTTTCATGTGCATTGATTCTTCTTCTTCTGGTTATATTGTTCAAATCGATCTTTAAGCTTTCGCAAATTGATAGTAGAAGTAGGTTATAGTATTCTACTTTGATTTATATTGCATTATCGGGTTAACCTACCTATAGCATATTTTCTACATGGTACCAGAGTAAGGTTTATCGGAGCTGTGAACAGTATATTGAGAAAAAAATTCGAAGTTTAAAGTTTGGGGTTGTAGGTGCAAATCGAATTCATATCATACTTTGGCCAATGGCGTTCTATGACTTGAGACTCAAGTATGCCTTGGAAGGTAGCTCAAATTACATAGCATGGAAAGATAGAATGGAGGTTGTATTAGAAGAAAATGGCTTGAAGGAATTCATTGATCAAGAAATCCAAACTAATGCACAAGAGTTGGCTGAGTGGAAGAAGTGTGTGGCGAAGGCGAGACAGATCATCCTTGAGGGAGTTCAAGACCATATTGTCTCGAGTCTCCATGGGAGGGATACTCCATTTTCAATGTGGAAGACATTGAAGAACCTCTACCACAATAGTAGTGACCAGAGGAAATTGGTGCTCAAGGATAAGCTTCGAAGAATCAAGATGGAGAAAGGAAATACTATTTCCACATATCTGAACAAGCTCACTACCTACAGAGATGAGCTCAACAATGTGGGAATAACTACTGTCGATGATGATATGGTGAGCTTCGCTCTCCTTGGCCTTCCAAAGAGTTGGAATAACTACTAGGACTCTATGAATGGAAGGGAGAAACTGCCGGATTAGGAACGACTGTGGTCAGATCTGATGCAGGAGGAGATTACGAGGAGTGCAAGAGATGGTTCTTCATCCAAGGATGATGATGAAGAAAATATGGCCTTAGAAAGTAAGAAAAGGAAAGGGAAGGGGAAGGTGTCCCATTCCAAATCGAATTCTTCTCATGGAGGGAAGAAGGGTGACAAGTCTAAAGTGAGATGCTTTAATTGTCACAAGATGGGACATTATGCGACTAATTTCCCATCGAAGAAGTCCAAGAAGGGATCCTCAAAAGGATCGGAAGGTGAGGCATTAGCCTCTCAGTTCGAAATGGAATTTACCCTCATCGCATGCATGGTGTCATTAATGATGGGTTGTGTCTGGTATATTGACAGTGGAGCCTCATTCCACATGACTGGTGATAAAAGTTTATTTAGTGCCTTGGAGGACAAAGACCTCAAGATGCGCATAGAGATGGGTGACGACAGAAAGTATAGTGTTTTAGGAGTGGGCACGGTTGCTTTTCAAAGGGAGCATGGAGCTCTTATCACCTTGACTGATGTGATGTATGTGCCTGGACTGAAGAAGAACTTGATATCAGTCGCGATGTTGGAGGACAAAGGCTACGATGTTGTCTTCAGTAAAGGAAAGGTGTTCCTAAGACACATAGCCACGAGTCAGACCAAGAGGATAGGGATTAGGGTGAAGAATCTCTACAAACTAGAGGTAGATGATTGTGTAGCATTGAGTATGAAAGCAGAAATGGTGCAAAGCCAAGACATTGGTGAGTTGTGGCACAGGAGGTTGGGCCATTTGCATCATGGGGCTTTGAAGATAATGCAGCATATATCTACAAGACTTCCCAAAGGTAAACTTGAGCAAGTTGACATATGAAAAGGTTGTACCTTGGGAAAGTACACCAAGTCTTCCTTTCATGATCGAGACAGTCGAGCAAAGGCTATCTTAGAGCGAGTTCATATTGATGTGTGTGTACCATTCTCAACAACATCCATAGTGAAGCAAAGGTATTTTGTGATTTTCATTGATGACTATTATCATAAATGCTGGATTTATTTCATTGCGAAGAAGGACCAAACCTTCACAAAGTTTTGTGAGTTAAAATCTTCGGTCGAGAAAGAGTCAAGGAAGAAGATCAGGGCCTTAAGAAGCGATAATGGTGGAGAATATGTCTCTCAAGATTTTAAGGACTTCTGTGCAGCGGAAGGTATTAAACGAGAGTTGACAACACCTCATAAGCCACAACAGAATGGGGTGGCCGAGAGGAAGAACATAACTATTGTAGGGGCAACACGGGTGATGCTACATGACCAAGGCCTACCACTTAACTTGTGGGCTGAGGCATGCAACACAATGGTCTATTTGTAGAATAGAAGCTCGCATCGCATACTTGGGATGAAGACACCAGAGGAAGCTTTCTCTGATAAGAGACCAGATGTGGGTCACTTAAGGATCTTTGGATCATTGGTATATTGCCATGTGACAAAGGATGCACGGAAGAAGATTCAGCCGACAATAGAGTTGGGGATACTTGTGGGGTACACTGATACACCTGACAACTATTGGGTGTACTTGCCTACCAGTCGGAGGACAGTGGTTCACAGAGATCTCAAGTTTGATGAGAAAAAGGCCATGCGAGTTTCCCTTGAGAGGGAGGTCCAACTATAGGTTGTGGAGGAACTTTTGGTTCCTATGGAGGAGTAGCCTCAAACTAATGTGGAAGAACCACATGAAGAGTTTCCAGGAGTGGAGACATCCACTCAAGCAGAGTCTTCTAGAGATGGATGGAAGCGCACAAGAGAAGTTGACAGATTGTTGGAGGATGCGACAGAGAATGTGGGAGCACCATTTTCTCAGTGCAGACAGAGGAGGTCACCTGAGAGGTACACTGGATACATGGCCCTTGTTGGGGAATGTGTTGAGACTGAGCCATCTTCCTTCGAGGAAGCAATGCAATAGCCGATTTGGGTTGATGTTGTGGTGGAGTATGACTCCATAGTTCGTAACAGTGTTTGGGATGTGGTTCCGAGACCAGAGAATAAGTCAGTTGTGAGTTCCTGTTGGCTTTACAAGGTAAAGCAAGCTGCTGATGATGGGAGGATCATGTTGCTGCAATATATTTCTACAGAGGAGAAAGATGCTGACATTTTGACAAAGGCATTGTCAAAGTGTAAATTCGAGCTCCATAGAGACATGATTGGGGTGGCAGATAATCCCTTTCTTGTTGAGAGGGAGTGTTGAAATTTGGCAACAAGAATATTCCAATTTAATTTGTCCTTGAATTAAATTATGAATTAAAATCGAATTTAGTCTTAACAACTACTTTGAAATAATTAATTAAGTTATTTTGACTTATTTAGTTGGAGAAATTCAAGTTAGAGGTCTTTCTAAAGTCATGCAAGAGTTATCCCTTAAATTAAGGAGATAAGCATTAAATTAAGGAGATAATATTGAGTTATATTTTAGTTGTAATTAGTTAACTCATTTTACTGAGTTAAGTCCAGTTAAATTAGTTCCAAACTGTTTGAGGAACTAATAGAGAGGTAACAGTCAGTTGATACTTGCATGCACTCAACTAGTGTACTCTAGTTAACTAAAGATTCCCTCATCAGAAACTCATGCATGTCTATTATAAGAAAGACCCAGTTGAGATTAAAGACAAGGACAATGTACTATCAGTTGCATGTGTTTTCTTATAAAGAAAACACACGCATGTAGAAGGATCAATTCCTTGAGGATTGCGCAGTTCTGATAGTGTGTGAGATCAAGTGATCATCCACTGGGTAGAAGAGGTTTTCCACTTTATAGAAGGAGAATCATCCCAGAGGAAAAATGCAAGGAAATAGGAGCTTGGAGGGCAGAGAGGAAGGCTTGTGAGAAGTCAGGATTTCTTGTGAGCATCTATGAGGATTGTACTGAGAGTTGGATAGCTGTGAGAGCTAAGGCTTTGTATAATTCCTATGTATTTCCACCTTGTATGATAATAAAGATAGTGCGGTTTTTAGCTAAGGATTTCCCCAAAGTATTTTCATGTGTTTCATGTGCATTGATTCTTCTTCTTCTGGTTATATTGTTCAGCTTGATCTTTAAGCTTCCGCAAATTGATAGTAGAAGTAGGTTATAGTATTCTGCTTTGATTTATATTACAATATCAGGTTAACCTACCTATAGAAGATTTTCTACACAAGTTTAGAGAAGATCCTCTCATTGAGAAATAAACTTTAGCAGTGGAGGCTAAGAGGAAACAACGCATAAAGAGAGAAGAGCGAAGGAAGAGAGAGAAGCAAAGCTTGGAGGAAGAAAAAATGAAGTTGTAGGAAATAGAGAAGAATTTGAAAGAAGAGAAGGAGAGAGAGGAAAGAGAAGCAGAAATAGGAACATGAAGAAGGGAAAGGCGTGATCATAGTGAAAATTGCACCCATAATGGTTTAGGACTCTGAATAGCCAGTAGATGAAGAAGAGAGTGAGAAGATGCATGATCGGGAGCTTGCTCAACAGATTGAGAAAATGATTAAAGCATTGGACATGGAGTTGGGAGAGGATCCATAGGACCAAGATAACGACCTCATGCCAAGAGCATCCGAGCCCACTCCTCAGTCTCCACCACCTCCAGTAATAGAACCAGTCCCGAGCGAGCAAGGAGAGGTTTTTCTCCTTGATGATGATTCGATGATCGCTGTGTACAATCTGTCATTTGATTATTTGCAACACATGATTGTATAGGAACAAAAAAGTAATTTCCCATATGATCAGGCGTCACCTACATTTATGAAGGAAAGGGTGATAGTGCCAGATGTTAGGAAGAATCCAGTCGCCATGGCCAATGCCACTATGGTTTATGCAGGAGCCACAAGCTAACATGTCAAGTTCTTGTTAGCAAAGAATGAATATATGCCTAAGAACTTGCGAGCGACTAGGAAGAAAGTAGAACAATCTGTAGGATCCGCAATGGAAGAAATGAGGAAGACAATACTTGTTGAAGTATTAGCTCTCAAAGCCACCATGATGGAACTCTATGACGGATTCGTAACGTGCATAAGGTGGTTGTCCATCTATTTGGTTTTCAGTGGTGGAGTAGAAAGATAGTCCAAACTCTTAGAGACATACACAATATTATCGCCCAAGTGCAGGAATGGACAATGAGATAAAAGGATCCTTGCTTCACTTGCCCAATATGATGAAGTTGCAGGAAGAGCTAGACAAAGAAAATATCCAGATGTTGTTGGTGCACTAAGATGACTTTATAAATCAATCATAATCCTACATTAATATGTTAACCTGAGATTCATCTTTCTATTTAAAGGTTGTTAGCATTGTCTGTGCAATAAAAATCATACTTTGGGATGAAGGTAATTAATCCTAAATCCTAACTAGTCATTGCAAAAATAAACAATTTCTCAATAGCTCATTGACTCTAGAAATTCAAATGCAAAATAGAAATTATTCTATGGTTTGAAATTGGAAAGATAAATCAATTGCAAACTATTTTCGGACAAATATCTCAATTTAATATTCTAAATGCCAGAAGAAAATCAAACTGAATAATCGAATCCAAATGTATTCAATGGACTACCCAAATCATGCTAATCACAAGGAGCATCCAAAGCTAGAAGTAATTGTAGAAATCATATGCGGAGAGAAAACAACAATCAAATACAAGACTTACTTCACTGTGAATTATAAAAACGACATTAACTGAGATGTAAAACTTAATCTATCTCAACTTGTAGAAGGAACAACAATGTAAATATTGACAGTAAAGAGTAATTAACATAATACAAATGAGCAATAGATCTTCTAGCGACCAGGCCCAAAGCCTCTAGAAGGAACTGCTATAGAAACTCAATACAGAGATTTAATGTGAAACTCCAAGTTCTTCATTAACTCTCAAAAATAAATTACAAAATCACTACAACCCTTAAGGTTGAATCTGCATTCACAGTCTTGCTAGAAATTAACAATGATTACAAAAGTTACAGTTCTTTTTCATCTACTAGCATTATATATTCTCTATGAAATGCTAGAAATTTGGAGCTTATCGTGAGGATCGAATGATCCTAAGGATTTCTTGGTTGAATAATCGGATTTTCCACGTCAATTCCATGTTTTTCCTCCTATCTTTAGCTTGGCCTGCACAACTGAAATAACAACATCTTCCCTTGTTGGCATTGTTGTCTTATCCAAAGGAACAACAATTGTCCAATCTAGTCATCCTGCGCATAAACAAGCAAAAACTTAGGCTTTTAATGCTAAAAGTATGTAACTTGTTCAACATTGCTCTTTATTTGTTTTTCACGGTCTTTTCTTTGAGAAAATGTCAAAGATGAGAGAAAATTCACGAAAACGATATGATTAATCTAGTAAATGAGGAGGAAAAATATACCTTTTACACGACCCAACATACTCCCTAGCTTACCTTTTTGCATGTCCTCATGCAATAAGATAATTAAGATGAAATTGAGTAGGAGAATATGCAGGATATGTTTCTTCCTTGTAGATCTGAAAACCATTTTTATTTTTAAGTATTGAAAAGGCTTGACCTTCCTAATATTTTGATAGCTCATAATTGCAATGATACCCATCAGGAGGATACCAAATAATAGGGGTTCTGTAACGACATTCAATCCAAGTAGGACCCTCACTCAAGACAATGTTACCATAATGGACGAGTCTAGCTATAGTTGCCTTAAAGTTTTTGTAACCAAAGGGTTCTTGGTTTCTGACACTATTGGGAGAAGTTGTCCACCTTTGCTATACAACTAGGAGAACTTCTTCTCTAATGTCCTCAAAATATTCCAAACTTGACTTGATAACATCTGTGTGGATGGGGCCCAAGGTAGACACAACCCCTTCCTATTCCATAAACCTTTTATGTTGTATAAAGATTTGCAGGGGCCTTGTAGGTTCACCTCTTACCCAAAGATCCAATCCACTTTCTCTCTTCTGGAAAATATCATGGGCCTTAGCCCATTTGAGCTGGTTTTTAGTGAAGGAGATGAAAGCATGGAACTAGACATCCCCGATGAAGAGATGGGATTGGCATCCCTTTCATCTTCTAGAAAAAAATTGTGCAAATATAATTCACATAGAAAATGTTTTACATCCTCGGACTATTTTTAGCAGCATTTAATAAAATCGGGAGTAGAACTAAACTGAAAAGACTGACTAGCTCTAATAGCTTTAACTTTTAACAACAAGTATTGTTCAAGCAGAAAAAGTGCATAGTTTGTAGCAAGTGACCTATAGGCTAGTGCATCTAAATAAATAGAGAAAATAATTTTGATTTTCTCCAAGGATTTCTAAAACTGTCCTTGTACTTCCTCCACTTTCCTCCGTTCTGCTATGAAACTAGCATAGGTCTCATCCTCTGTTGTAGTCAAGTCATTAAATTTTTTCAGTAACTCCTGGTATTTATTTAAAGTCACAACTTCTTTTTTTTGTAAATGTAGAACTTGTTGTGACTCTTCTAGTTCTATCTTCAACTTTCGAATAGTAGCCTCTACTACCAAAGGGGTATAAGGAGGTATGACCTTAGTCTGAGTAGTCTTGCTGCAAGTTGCTACCGAATCTATTTGAATGGATATTTCCACTGTTGATACAGGAACAAAAAGGTATGTTTGAAGATCTATTTGAATAGTTGTTTCCACTGTTGGCACATGAACACAAAGGTTTGTCTGAAGATCTATCTGAATAACTATCTCTATCAATTCCACAGAAGAACAAAAATCTGTTTGGATTTCTATAGAACTAGTACAAACATCCTCTGTTTTAGTCCCTGATGGACAAGTGCTAATTCTTTCCATTTGTATTCCAGTAGAATTAAGAAAATTTTTGGTCTGGGTTCCTATTGATTTCGACTCCACTTTCTTCTTATAAGTTTTCTTTAGATTCTTTTAGCCATTTACTAAGCTGCATGATTTTTCTTTTCAATTTCTTATTTTCCTTATTCATTAGTTCCAACTTATGATCATCTCTCTTCTTTTTTCTCACAATGGTTTTCTTCTCTGGGGAAGAAGGAACAACAATAATATTTTCAAAAGGAGGAGAAGTTTCAAAATCTTCAAGGTCACGTTCAAGTAAGACTGTGTCTCCTAAATTAGCTTCGAGCTCCTCAACATTATCTGGGTCTTGTTCAAGTAAGGTTGTGTCTCCTAAATTAGCTTCTGGCTCGTGGGTTTCAGTTGCAGAAAATTTTTGTCCTTCTAATTCCTGTGTATCTCTATCATTTCCGGAAGAAGGTAGTATCTTTGTGTGGTGAGAAATATGAGGAGAAGTAGAAGGGATAGGAGTAGGGACTTGTTCTTGTGGATTCTTAGATTGACTTATCTCCTAAAAAAGGGTTCCCAAATTTTCCAAGACTCGAGCCACTTCTTCTTTATAACCCTAAGGAAAATCGACTCGTTGGCTACCAAGGGATCCATGGGATGATCTCGCCTCATCTGTGGCTACATTAATGCTTCTCCATTGGATTATTCACTCATACCATCTTTGTTGAACATGAATGGATGTCGAGACAATGGATTTACTTTTTCTTCTCCTTATTTGGGCTTGTACTTCTGTAGTCTGACGTTCTTCCTCTATCTGGGCATTTTCAAGGATTCCTTCCAGGGTTGGCACTTTAAAACTTATAAAATTGTCCCAGGTTAGCTACAACTGAGTTAGTTCCTTGGTGACTATCAATTTGATCAAACCATGATGACTGACTGTAGCCTGTGGGTTTTTGGATTTCCTCACTCTACTAGCAATTTCATGTAATAACGAGTTCAGGAAGAATGACACATTGATTACTATCTTTTGTTTTAATAATGCTAAGAGTTAAAGGTTTTGAACACTTACCATGTCATGGCGGTTGTCGCTTGTGATGTATTTCTGGATGACCTTTTCCAGTTCGTGCCATGGCTCGCTCAGAGATGCAGGACAAAGACCTTTGCCTTTCCAAACTAATTCCTTGCCAGGATCCTTGAATAATTCTACAACTTTGTGGAGTTTTGTGTGCTTTTCTACCCATTTTATGCCTTCTATAGGGAGGCTTGTGACCTCTACCAAAATGGATTCAGTCACTGCTATGGTCCTGCCTTTAACACTTGTGCTCTCATTCTGTAGATTTTGCAATAATTATAGAATGATATATTTATTAAACCCATGTAGCTGAGCAAGATATTGTGCCGATCTTGCACGTTTTAGAATATCTCGGGCTTGCGCGGTGATTTGTAACAATGTAAGCTCACTGCGAACAAAGGTGCCACACATACCTGCTATTTTCCTGAGAACAACTGCAAACTTGCATGCACTATTGAGTCCCACAATTCTTGTAATGAAACATCATACGTTAAGCTACATGCATGAGTATAAGGAATGAAAAATTAGTACAGAATCTCAGTAATAATATCCCATAACATCGACAAGTATGGCAGATGCTCGTTAATCATGCTCTCTCACATCGTCATAATGTATGACCATCCCCATTTAATAAGAAAAAAGGCGACCATGACCTTCGAAGCATGTGGAAGGGAAAAGGAATATGACATCATTAATACAATGCAAGGTGGACAAAGAAGTAATATGGAAAGAATTAAATGCAATGAATGCACAACAATATGATTGATAAGAAAATATCATGAGAAATAAAGAGTATGAAATATATATTATGGAAAGAGATTTGCCTTATGGAGTATGTGTGACGAAATTTGATGAAGCACTGTTTTAAATTTATTACTGTTGATGTCAGATGATCGGATAATGTTGATGTGGTTCACGTAATATAAATATGCTGCCCATATGAGTTATTAAGGATATAACTACTAATCAAAGTTGTTTTCTTCGTTTTTATTTAATAAAGAAGAACCAAGGACATAGTAAGAGTTTGAAAACTTCAAAGTATAGTTCAATACCATAGATAGAGCCACTGCTGCCAGTAGGAGTCCATAGCCTCGACATGGTTTCCTTTTAACCCATAAATGAGCGATTATCCCTAACTTATAAAAAAATTATTTCCCTCCAAAAGGACACTGTTATGGCGTGATGACCAGATAGTAACAATGCCACTCACCAGATCATAACAAAGTGAACAGACTAGCTCGTGATGAGACCTCTTATCCTTTGAAATTTTAGTGTCACAAGGCCATTACCCTGGTGTGGTAGCCATAATGGGAATGTCACTTATGTTAATTTCCTATGATCGTGGTAGGTTGGCTCATGATGAGACCCCCTATCCCTTTTGAGAAAAAAATAGCTTAATATATTTCCAAATTTATTTTTGTTTTTTTTTTTCTTTTTTAAAAGTTAAGGGAGGCTCATCAACTCCTTAAGAGTCAGGGATGGTGTAAAAAAGTAGAAAAATGCCCAGAAAAATATGCCTTAGCTTCTTCATCATATTTATGAAGGGATCCACCATTTGAATGTGTAATAAGATAAAAGCTAGTATGGTGGGGATAGATCATGAACAATTTATAATGTATCTGAAAAATAGACATAAGCATGTATATTCATAGATAGAGCATGTCATATTTAAAAAATATTCACCAAAAGGCTAAAAATCATGATGATCTATAGGTTACTGCTTTTAAAGATTTAGATTGAACTCATAACCAAAAGGAATGACCGACATGGAATGATAGTAATGGGAATAACAATCATTCATGGCAATGGATTAACAATTATTCTTTCGACAAAGGGGACATCAAATGTTTCATTTGAAGAGGGGACAACAACTAATCTTTTGAAAAGGGAACAAAAATTATCTCGTTGAAGAGGGAACAACAACTTCTTCTTCGAAAAGGGAACAACAACTGTTCCTTCTGTTGTCACTCATTGTTTCTTAGGTCATCAGTTGCTTCAAAAGCCAAATAGAAATGATGTTTTATGCCAAATTCTAAGCCACAGAGGTTGTTAGATCTATATGGGATCCTCTCCAGTGCGTAATTCTCAAAAAGATCTTTTTAGTGGCATATAGAAGTCCAAAAAAGGGTTCCTGAATCAGAAGTTTGAGCCTGTTGAAGAATCCCTTAAGAAAGCTCGGAAAACCCAAAAAATGGCTAAGTGTTGAAGAAAAACCGCAATCGGGACTCGGGACATTTCATCGCAATCGCATATCAGTATTGGCGGGGTCCAGCAGGTAAATAGCACCGATGGAAGGAGGAATAATGATTTGTCGATCATCGATATCACATATCGATAGTCAACAGGTCTGGTTGCATCATATATCGTATATCGGCCATCGATAGGATCCTTAGGCAACAAAACTATGGTTTTCAGCTTTTCTTGGTACCGAAGGCCAATATCACAGTCTTGCAGTCCTGCGATATCGATGATTGGCGGATTGGCGGGTAACTGAAACCTATAAGACCTGTAAACCGCTAATCTTTTGATACAATGGTGCATCATCGGGGAGGCCAAAAAGTCATTTACAAATAAAATGTCCGCGAAAACAAGGTCAGGCAGGCCTTTTTCTCTCTCCTCTGGGAGGCCACTTGGCAACCCTTGATTGGTCCTCAAAGCAGACATGGTAGCTAATGTCATTAGTGACATGGCAGTATGGAGGGTGATGTGGTCATATGGGGGACATGTGTGACCCAATTTCAACATTTTCAGGGGTGAGATGGGGCCATTTCCGGGTGCCATGTGTCAGCACTCATAGGGTGACACATGGTAGTGATGACGTCACCCCACTGACCAACAAATGCAACAGTTAAGGGTAAAAGCTAAAAACGATGGAGCCAACGATTTTGATATGCGAGACTCCTCCCTGACTGCAATTGTGATGTGGAAGAAGCCCCCAAATGTGTTAAATTATTATAGCAAGGTCTATAAAGATCTCGCATCCGAACTATCGACCCCCTCCAAAAGGAAAGGTAAAGAGCCCCCCCCCCCCTGCTCCGTGGTTGCAATTGCGATATCCTTTGGCGGGCCCAACCCCGCAGATCGACGATTGCAAGGATGAAGGCAAGCACCACAGGAAAAACACAATAACATGACGAAGAGAGGGATTTCATAATAACAAAGGAAAGAAACCTCCGGCCAGGACCCTGAAGGCCTTGGCACCCGAGGGCTAAGCCCCTGGTCATAGCCCCCAGTCGTATGATAAGAAAAGAACAAAGGGGCTGAAAGCATAGGGGTCTAAAGTGGAAATTAAAAGCTCCCGTCTACTCATTTGTTTTAAACATTAAGGACTCATGGCCATGGTGCTTTGATAGTGTTCTGCATTGGTTTCAAAGGATGTATGGGTTGACAACTCCGGTATTAAATGAAGCAGGGGGAAAGTGCATAAATGACAGTATGGGAGGCCTCTACAAAGATTTAATGCATCATCATGGAGTCCCGCTACTCTGCACAATGCAACATTTCCCAGAAACACTCCATCACTTCTCCATGGAATAACTCACTCAGGCAGTTAAGGCAGAATTGACAGAAGTTAACCAATGCAACAACAAACCACCTCAACAACAGAGAGAAGCATGACAACAGCAAGGACGTGGCTCCATCTAAGGCCTCCAGTGAAGCAACAAGGGGACACCTTCTCCTTTCTCTCTCGACTTTTTTTCTCTAAGCATTTATTTATGTATTTTTCCAAGAAGGGGATTCGATCCCTGTTGTAATCTTAGGTAGGTGACAGCAGAGCATGACAGAGTCGAGACAGTTAGTCTAGCATGATAGTTGGGGCTCAAGCTCAAATATTTGGATTGTAATTCAAAGCTATCCCCCTCTTCTTATAAATAGGGGGATGAAACATGATAGAAAGGTTCTGGATTCTCAAATCCACAAGGGCAGAACTCTGTGTTTCCATTTTGGTTCAATATGTTTTTATGGGACTTCATTGATACCATGGCTAAGTGTATGGATTGATTATTGGGCCCTTTGGCATAAATGGTGTTTCCCTCTTGATTTGAAGCATGATTAATGTGCAACAAGTTCCTCTTGGTAATTTCATTTCACCTGTGTTTTTATTTCTTTGAAATAGTGTAATGAACGTAGTTGGTTCCTCTTTAATCTATGGATTTATCTTAGCTGCTTTGGAAGAGAATAATACCCATGTTATGTTTGATCTGAAACCTTCTTTTTCTCCTCTATTTATATCATGTCATTGGAAAACCATGGTTTAGGATATCTTCTTTCTTACAACCCTATCCATTGAATTCCCCTTTCTGCTGGAACATTTCTACCTAGGATTTTGTTTGTTACAGCCCTACGCATCTATTTCTCTCCCTCCTTTCCTCCTCTCCACCTTCAATGCAACTTTAGTTTAAGCTGTCTCATTTTCGTGTGTCAGCCACTAGAAGGAGAAGTCATTTCTCTTTGAGATTTCCCAAATACCCCTAGCATTTGGATCCATGCATTGGCCTGAATCTTCCTCTTTAAAAGC
Organism: Pinus tabuliformis; assembly: GCA_031772625.1. Classification (NCBI taxonomy): domain Eukaryota; kingdom Viridiplantae; phylum Streptophyta; class Pinopsida; order Pinales; family Pinaceae; genus Pinus; species Pinus tabuliformis. The sequence goes on along the minus strand of CM062804.1, from coordinate 777,998,553 downwards.
TTATTGAACCAAGCCCCTCCTATTTCTTTTTTTGTTTTACGTGACAATTGGAGTGTTGTAACCCCCTTACAATATAACCTCACAAGCACTCCTCTATTTAAGATGTTCCAGGCACTGGTCTACAATCAACCCAGAGGTTGTCCCTAGGGAGCTTTCTTTGTTTCCTGCTTCACTTGTGTTGCAGGTGCAAGATTTAGCTACAACAGCTTCAAAAAGGGAACAACAATTATCTCGTTGAAGAGGGAACAACAACTACTATTCGAAAAGGGAACAACAACTGCTCCTTTGAAAAGGGAAGAACAAATGTTTCTTTGAAAAGGGAACAACAACTGTATCTTCGAAAAGGGAACAACAACTGTTTCTTCTAAAAGGGAACAACAATTGTTTCTTCCCAAAGGGAACAACAACTGTTTCTTCGAGAAGGGAACAACAACTGTTTTTCGCAAAGGGAACATCAACTGTTTCTTCAAGAAGGGAACACCAACTTGTGACGAAGGAACAATGGTTGTGCTTCAAGGAGAGAAAAAATGATCGATTATAAAACAATGTCTGTATCAAAATTCTAGCATGCTAAATAAGAAATAAGAAAAGAAAGAAAAAAACAAAATTTCTAAGGCACTTTCAAGGAAAATATGTACATTATTTACAATATAGAAAGAAAATAATTTTTTTTATGGAAATGAAGTTGTTGGGTTACCATCCCCTGCAGCTATGATTTGGAGAGTAGGATCATTACTTACCTGCTAATAAAAATAATCCTTTGTGAGTGGCTTGTGATAAAGTTGCAACTGATGTCCATTCACTAGAAAGGGAGTGCTAGACCCGTCAATGGTGATTAAAGTTATGGTGCCATTATTATGTACTTCTTGAAGCTCATAAGGGCCGAGCCATCTTGTCTATAGTTTCCCTAGGAATTCATGGAATCTGGAGTCATAGAGGAGTGCCCAATCACCTTTCCGAAATGATTTCTTTTTAATAAGCCTATCATGCCAATTGGTCCTTTGTTGTTGGATAATTGTTGTGCACTACAGGGAAAGTAAGCATGCTTCATCTAGTTCATTTAATTACTGAATTTGTTTTATTTGGGCCTCTGTAAGATCTAGTCCAACCTCCTAGGTTGTCCTAAGGGTATTTATCTCAAAATCTATTGGGAAGATCGATTCTTTGCCAAAAAAAAGTTGGTAAGGGGAGTACCTAGTAGTATTGTGCCATGTTGTGTGATAGGCTTACAAGGCCTCTGGAAGTTTAGTGGCCAGTTCTGTTGATTTATCGCGACTGTCTTAGTCAAGATTGCTTCTAGAACTTCATTGGTGATCTCTACCTATCCATTTTCCCGTGGGTGATACAAAGAGGTAACTCAATGTTTGATATGATGACTTCGTAGAGTGGACAAAATTTTATGTCCTGTAAACTGCAATCCTCCGTCGATTATTACCTCCCTTGGTAAGCCATATTGTACGAATAGTTCAAAAAGGAAATTAATCACTGTTTCTTTTGTGGCCCACGGCAAGGCTACTATTTCTACCCATTTAGTCACATAGTCTGTGGCAACCAGTATATAGACCTTTTGATTTAATGGTGGATTAAAGGACCCAACAAAGTCAAGTGCCCATCTTTCAAAGGGTTCCACCACCAACTTCAGCTGCAATGGCATCTCTTCAACTTAGATAGGATGACCCATCCTCTGGTAGCTATCATGGGCTTGAACATATTTCTTGACATATTTGAATATGGTGGGCCAGTAATAACCCATCTGAAGGATTTTATGCTCGGTTCCGCGATCTAAAAAATGTCTGCTGTAGGGCTTATTGTGACAGGCCTTTAGGATATCATAGACCTAATCTTCTCAAATACATCTTCGAATTTGTAAGTCAGATCTAGTGTGGAAAATATACCCACCAATCCATGAAAATAGGGCATTGCATTGGACAATCAACTTCCTTTCCTTGGGCGACAGATGTGCTGGTAACTTCTCGACTGCTAAATAATTCACTACATCTGCATACCAAGGTGCTTTAATTGTTACAATGAACAAGTGCTCATCTAGAAAATGATCATCTACTGATAACAAATCATTCTTCTTAGGCACCCGAGACAGGAAGTTTGCAACATAATTTTCTTTTTCTGGTCGATCCTTTATGGCAATATCGATATCTTGCAGTAAAAAAACCATCGAGTTACTCACCCATTAGTGATTGGTTTGTTGGCCAAGTACCTAATAACAGAGTGGTCAGTATATAGGAAAAATGGATAGCCTATTATATAATGTCTAAAGTTATTGATAGCATGTATAACAACAAAAAATTCTTCTTATGTTACTATATAATTTAACTTAGCAGGGATTGTTGGAAATAATACTGAGAGGGGGGTGAATCAGTATTATCAAATTCTTTTCAATCTATCTTCCTTATTTATAGTTTGAATAATTCTTCAAATATTGATCATTACTTTGTATGTCAGTATCATAAAATAATGAGCAGGAACAAGAAAAGCAAATAGTCACACAAAAGAACACCAGATATAAGGTGGAAACCCAATGTGGGTGAAAATCACCTGCTGCGATATGTCTCTATCTTCTTTCAATTAGAAACTCCTTTTACAATGATTTTGTACTGGTTTAGTCCTTTACCAGTACGCAGGCCACAACTTGCAGAGAGCTATAACCCTCTTAGCTCTTGTACTAGCCAAGATACTAGTACGTAGGTGCTGGCCTACTGAAGGCTACAACCTTCTCTTTCTTCCAGGGACCACGTTTCATAAATTTTCAGACTGGATCCATGAACATCAATCAATCATCAAGTATATTTGCATCAAATAATCTCTTTTATCCAATTAGCACTGAATCAAGTAAACACTTCTCTGACAGCTGTACCCAGAACACAGTAACAGTAACCTGTTGTGGGGAAAAATGCCTATGCAGGACGATCCTATCCACCTAAGGTGTGACAGTGCCTTAGCAACAAACAGATACAGCTATTCTGGTTTCTTCCTTTATGAAATGTGAAAGAGGGGAGATCGATAGACTTACCGTTGTCTTCCGTTTGTCCCTCGATCTAGATCCTCTTCTCTTTGGGTGTTCACAGCTACTTGCCTCCTCGCTTGCTCAAGAGAACAGCTACTTGATTCCCACGAGATCACAAGAGAACAGCTACCTGTGACAAGAGAACAGCTACTTGCGACAAGAGAAGAACACAACACAAAGGCAGATATTCATATTCACAAATGATTCAGGATTAGAAGTAAATCAAATACACTAATGCAATCATACAAATACACCAGTATATAGGAGAAAACCAAGATAGCTTTATTGATTGATAACAAGGTTTAGGAAGAGATACAACCCAGAGGGTTCCAATCCAGCATCTCCTTCCCAGCAGAATGGAATTCCTTCTTCAGCTCCCTTCAAAGCATTAAGCACCCAATGTTTCCAGTCTCAAACCAACAACAATTCTTTGCAATAACAAAATTCCAGCCTCTAGATCTCATGGAGGAGAGATCTATATATAGTTATTTTGGAGAGAGGATGAGTCAGCTTGAGATCTGACTAGTGTCCTCTCCCTCTCTCAGTTCTTGAGTCCACTTGGAGGTTCTTGCTTCCACTTGGAGATTTGGAACCTCTTACTCATCACCAGTCGAATTCCCTGAGGCAAGTGTCATTTTGGAAGCTTCCTGAGCATTGACACATTGAGGAATGAGCCTGCCACTTGTCCAAACTCGCTCAGTGCAGGTAGCCAGTGTTGGAGTTGACATTCAACGCAGGTAGCCAGTGTAGCAGTTGACATTCAGCGCAGATGCTCAGTGGAGCAGTTGACATGATCTTGAATTGACTTGTTTTTGAGTGGTTTCAGGTGGAGAACTTCTGTGAATTGCTGTGGTTAGTTAGCCTTGTTCCTCTAGGGGTAGGAACAACATGTTTAGGGACTTTGGATCCCTTAGATTATGGACATTTCATGCTCAATGCTCTAAGGCACAAAAATGTCTATAACATTTGCCCCCTAAAGTATGAGGCCGTTTATCGGGTGAAATGCTTTATCCAGGAGGGTCCGAAGTTCATCCATTTGCTGGGAGGAGACCTGTAATAAGATACAATACAATACATTATGATTCATACTGCTTTCATGATCTAGCTGAGGCGGGCGTTCCCATGCTCAGATTTATAAATTCATTTTTGTACATAGAACAGACGATCGTCTGATGGTAGACTGATAATTTTGGCGAAATTATCATCCTTTGAGTAGGATGATCATCTGCTGCAATGATGTACATGTCAAATATCTTTATCTTTCCTGAATATATATCGCAGCCTGGATGGATGAAACTAGATCCGGGGTCTTCAAACTCGTTCGATCTTCACTCTAAGTACAAGTCGATCCATGTGAGAATTGCGCTGAAGTCGAACATGGAAAGACATCGCTTGATTACCGGTCAATGATGTAAACCGTTAACAAGCGCGAGAGGAATCACCGATAATGATAATGACCCTCAAGGTACTGCAGTACAATTCACGTGGTGTGAATAAAGGACTTGGCGTCAAACACCACGCAAAATCTTCTGGTCGAAGGTCATTGATGTATACCTGTCGCCGGAAGTGAGAAACTTGCCATTGAGGCATGCAAGCTTCAAAGTACTGAAGGGGTTGTTCCTAGATCAACTTCTTGGATAATGAGCTGATGTCAACAAGAAGCGATCCGTCAAAGGAGGGCCTTGATGAATCCCACATCAGTGACATGGAACGGAGCTAATGATTTTAATGGAGGTGAAAACGATCTGTGACATATGATTCAGGGTGGCGGTCATGAATGGATGAAGGATAATGTATGGCAGTGGATGGGACCCGGTTGACTCTTTCTGAACGACTTCTATTGAACATATGGCGACACTGATGCGATGGATCGGTAGCATTACCCCAAATATGGATGGTATGGTGAGACCATGGTGATGTGACCGGTGAATGAGACAACCCAACCCGATTGTGGTACGGAGGAAAAGTGTCATGTTCAAGAGCGACCTACTACCATCAAAGTTTTCTCGATTTTCTCCCAATTTTTCCCCAGTTATTGCTGACCAGTACCTCTTTATTTTTGTCAAGCTTGAGGAGGATAACATATGCTTGTTCTATAACCTGCCCTTCGGGCAAGCCCATCATTATGTTTTAATGAGTCTAGCGATAGTGAAACTCGTTCTCGTCTAAAGACAAGTTTGTCGCTATTTAGTGGTTTAACGAGTCTAACGACAAGGACAACTCGGTCCTTTTCATTTTTAGAGAGTCTGAAAAGGTACGTAAAGTTAACTCCAAAAGTCCTTTTTCATCATTTAATCCCTTAAGTCTGAAAAAGTATAAAACAATACAGAAGGGATGAGTTTTCGATAGTTTTAACGAGCCGAACAAAACAAGCGCTCGATCTTTTTGTGCAATAATCCCTCAGGTCCAAAAAGATTAAAATCTAGAGGAGGGATAGCACTTTCGGTCGCTTTAATGAGCTGGAAGGCCAAAACTCGGCAATCTTTTCATATTTTACGAGTCAGTTGAAAAGAGCTTAAAGAAGACTCGTCTTCTGAGGAACGAGTGATGAACAGGGTTAGCAGCTGATTCCAGGTACAGGTTGGAATTTTCCAATCACGGCAGTGTCACAAGGATGGCTAGGTGAAATCACTCTTCGCAGCTGTTCCTCAAAATGGGTAAACAATCATATGGAGGTAAACGATCGGCCAAATGAAAAGTGGAGGTGACGGTGCAAACACGACCAAGGCTTTTATGGCTGATAAGGTTACGTACACAATGGTTATTTTACCGGTAATGGGTTCATTTTTTAAAGAGCTTGAATGCGCCAAAACACTGCTCAAGCTTATGTTTATTTTTAACGAGCATGAATTCCGCATTAAAACTGCTCGGATCTTGCGTTTATTTTTTAACGAGCATGAACTTTATGCTAAAACTGCTCGTGGCGGGTTTATTTTTTAACGAGCTTGAACCCTACAGTAACACTGCTCGTGATAAGTTTGCATGCCCCCAGCATAACAACGCAAATCGAGGTGCATGCGCCCCAAGCTTCATTGCATTCAACTTGGTGGTTGGAATGAAGGTTTACCTTTGAGATTTGGAAAGGGGGTTGTTTTATTTTTTAATGAGGTTGACACAGTAAAAGAACTATCCTCATGACTCCTTGTTTCATTTTTTAACGAGGTTGACACGAGATTAGAACCGTCCTCGGAGCCCACTGTATTTACAGTATTTCTATTAGGGCGATGATCCACGCTGACAAAATGTTTAGGAATCTTCCGAATCCATTAGATATAGAAGATTTCATATTGTAGGTTTCCACTGTGGCCACTTCCGCCAGATTACTTGCAGGCGGTAGGGCAAAAGTACCCATTAAGGCAGGGTCTTTTAGGAGACCTACTCCAATATTTTGAAGTGAATGATTGCTTCCATGGATCATTGGAATGCTTCCCGTAACTTGTGAACTGTCGGGGAGGAAAGTTTGTTGGTCGACGACCGTAATTCCTTCTTGAAAGGGAAATGCAATCTTCCTGAAGTAGGTCGACACAACTACGGCCATGGCATATATCCAGGGCCTTCCCAGTAGGATGTTGTAATCGAGGTTTCCATCAATTACTTCAACATCAATTCCTACTGTTTTGCCCCCTAGTTCAACTTGCAAGTTACTTAAAATCCCGTATGGAGTGTATGATCGTCCATCAAATGCTTTTAACGTCGTTGACGATCTCGACAAGGGTGGTGAGCCTAAATTCTTCCAGCAACTCATCGACATAATACACGTAGATGCCCCCTCATCAATAATTGTTCGATGAACAGTTTTGTTGAGGGCTTTCACTTGAATAAGGAAAGCTAGTTGAGCTGGTAACTGAGGGTCATATCCTTTATGATCAAAGGCCACAAGATTGGAGTCCATTGGGTCAATTTCACCTATTGCTGATAATAAAGCTTGCTCTTGGGAGAGGCAATTTTGCGGTACCTCAAGCGTCGACATAGCAGACGGCGATTGGGCCAGGTCCTCTATTATATTATAATTCTGTGTTATTTTTGCACGAGGATTAAATGTCGACTTTTACACTACTCCCTTTGGCGACTTTATCATTTGTTCAGGAATGGTGGGTGGCACAACTTTGGTCAAAGTTGTTGTCGAACTACTAGGTTGTTCATTAGCCTTGTTATTCGACACCTGTGGATTCCCGTAATCTTTATTCCTTGCCAAAGCATCATTTTGCTGCTTTGAGATAGACAACATAAGCACTTGTGATCGGGAAGCATTTTGATTAGCAACCAGTTTGGTACCCGGGCTTGGAAACGGATTTGTCAATACTGCTGAGGTTTTTGAACTCTTAAAGAGTTTCTTAACTTCAGGTATATGTGGACAATCTCTCGTCTAATGATCCTCATCGCATATATGACACCCCGCAGGGGGTTTCCTTTTTCTCCCTTTCTTTTTCTTCTTGCCCCCTGGCTGCTTCAGTTGTTTGCCCTTGTCAGTCGACGCGGCATTTACTTCCGAGGCAGGAAGTTCTTCATTTTCATTTTGACTGGAAATCTTATGGGCCCTTTTAGATGTAGCCTTTGTCGATTTCGTGTCTGTCGTGCCAATCACGCCATCGATGGCATGAGAGTCATTGTTTGATTTAGGAGGAGGAGGAATTGAGAATTCCGGTCTAGGGGCGTCAGGTATTTTGTCGTAGAGCATGCCAGACTGAGTATAGACCAAGTCCAGATATTGCGCACGAGTGATGACTTGCTCTTCCGTTACGACTCCCCCCTTTGCCACATCTTTCGTGATTGTAGGAAGTAAGGATTTGATAAACCATTCAGCTAATAGCTGATCGGGAACATACGTTTTTACCATCCTACGGCGACGTCGCCACTCATGTATATGATCAGATATGTGAGTGGCCGTTGTCTGTTTGAAGTTGGTTAGGAGTTCCGTTCCCGTTTCATATCTTATCGGTAATTGAAAATGGGTTAAGAAAGTCGTGGCTAAGGTACTGAAATTGTCGAACGAAGCTCTAGGCAGTTCGATGTACCATTTTGCTGCCGGACCAGTTAACGTCCTCTGAAAAAAGCGAAGTCTTATCGAATCATCATTCAGGGTGTTTGATGAACACCACAGATGAAATGTCATCACATGATTCGACGGATCTTCACCCAGATTTCCATTAAATTTAGGAATATCTGATGGAAGTTTATGCGGAATCGCTGGCCACCAAGGGGCATAAGCAATCGGATCATTCGTCAGCTGGTTTAGATCTGGTAATTCTAGAGTTGCTACAAAGGGCAACTATTGATTCAAGTTAGGCGAAGCATACCCAGGATAAGATGGAATCGCCTGAGCAGTGGGTCCTTGCATACCAGCATAATGCTGGCAACTTTGACAAGGTTGATGGGCATAACCACTATAATATGGTTGTCCATTACTTACAAAGACTTGTTGCTCAGGTCCTCGATATGATTGCTGGAATGGCGGTTGTTGAGATTGAACCAGCCCTGGTTGTTGGACCATTTGCTGTTGTCCAATACTGGATGATTGACCAAGATGAGGAGTCATAGTACTTGTTTGAGCCTGAGTCGCTCCAGATAAGGAGTCACTAACCTGAGGTTGTGATTGAGTCGTTGAGACAAGAGGTTGTTGTATTGCAACCTGAGAAACTTGGGGTTGACATACAACAGGTAGCGCTTGTACTTGCGACGCAATCACCATACCAGGTATAGTGGGAATATTCGACACAGGGTGGACTGGTCGCATTGAATATGCAACCCTTGGTTGCTGAGGCAGTATTGGTACCCAACCGCTGGATGTAATTCCAGTTTGACCTGAACTTTGTTGTAAACTCCCATATGGTTGTTCTCTAGGAGAGAACAATGAAAAGGCATACTACCCTCCATATGGTGGCAATCCAGTACTTAAAGGGCAGATTGGCCTTTGAAGACACATTGGATCAATTTGTTGAGTTTCAACATAAGAAATACCAGATGATAATCCGGATGAAGAAATAGGAACTAACCATGTTGTCGAAGCAGTCCCTGATGGGACTCCGGCTTGTTGTTGATAACTTGCCGGGACAAATGGTATACCATCGAACATCGTTGGGGTAGCAGCAGGAGGCTCTGCTGCTGCTGTGTCAGATGACATAGTCCTGGATGTTGACGGTTGTTCAGACATATCTAGTCTATCCAAAAGATTTTCTAGCGATTCTACAAGAACTTACGATGAAAAGAGACTAACTTCGAAGATCAACGAGGGAATGGTGATGATTATTCCGTTTAAAATAAATTTTAACGACGCTTAGACACAACCTGCTTTTTCAATTTTAAAGAGTCGAGAAAAAGCAAAAGATGACTCTAGTCTCCTTCGATGTTTTAACGAGCCCGAAGTGACAAATGCTCGGATGGACTTTTTCCGTTATAGAGTCTGAAAAAGGCCAAAAGGAACTGCTCTGGAGTTCTAGGCAGAGGGTGTGCCAAACTTTTCGCAAAACCGCAGAATACTTTTTAGGGTACGGGTGGTCGATCTTCCTGAATGCTGTGTTCAGTTCATTGCGATCAGTAGGGCGGCCGACACGGCTTCCTAAGGATAAAGGTTTTATGCCTATAGGGGTCTCCCAATATATACGCGACGGTACGTGGGAGCACAATCCGTACTGGCGCTATCGTCCCTCAGGAGGAATCACCCACCATCCACGAGATCGACAGTCGCCAGGCTTAACGACGCCGGAACACGTCTCTAGCCTAGACCTCTATGTTGTGCGTTAAGTTACAAAGCATTGTTAAGTTCATTCAATTTATTTTAGGTTGATCTTTTTAAAGTTTGCCTTTCAAGGTTCACCACGAGATGTATGGTACAATTCCTAAATGCAGTCTAAGATGATAAGCAAGCTTTATTATCTTTTCAACTTTGAAAATCCTAGCTACTAAGGGAAAAGAAAGACACTATCTTTTCTCAAAGAGCAATCAGCACACTCTAATGCACTCTTTCCTAAACCAATCATGCAAACTTATCAAAATGCAAATGCACAATGCAGGTGTTTGTTTTCCGCTTTCTTAGTATTAATGCCTACAAAGAAAGCTTTTTGTACAACTTTGAATTTGCTTTTAAATGACAGATACAAACAAGTTTACTTTTTCGAAAACAACAAGGGTAGAAGAGATTACAATCACTCTGCGACTTTCGAAATGAATACTTGTTTCGACACTTAAAAGAGACAAACTCAAACCAATAAGCAAAAGCAAATGATAATCAACTGTAAACAGCCAATGAACTCTCTCCTAAGATCACAGTCAATCAGATCTGAATCAAGGGCTACAGGATGATTATTTCACTCATGCAAAGGAAAACTATAAATGATGTAAAAACACATAAAAACACTCACAGTCTTTTTGTACAAAAGGAGGCGGAATCTAAGCAAAGAAAAGGAGTTATCAGACTGGTACCTATGCTGGTTAAAGGCTGCAAAAAACAGAGATCAAAACAGGGCAACAGACAGTAGAGAACCGCAGCTGCACAAGGCTAAACTGGTTCAGCGCAAGTCCAACACTATGGGTTTGACATTCAGCGCAGGTAGCCTTCACGAGACCTGCGTTGAAATGCAAACTGCCTTCACAGTGTCTGCGCTGAAGGAGAAACTCTCGTTTCCCTTGGGTTCTGGGTCATAAAATGCTCAAAAATCAACTGTTTCAGGCCAAATCAGAAACACAAGCAAGGTATAATCAAAGGGATGCTTTGAGAGGGTACTAAAGACTATCACAAAAGATCATCAAATCATTTGTGAGTCCATTGTTCAGATCATAGACAAAATCCAGTGAAGGATCAAGGCAGCAACAGTCTACTTTGCAGAAGCAGTTCGATTGTTGCTGTTGAGTCTATGAAGCAAACAATGATGTAAACACAAATAAAATGACTAAAGCAATCTCCCCAGCGGAGTCGCCAATTTTTTGTGAGGAAAAATGCCTATGCAGGACGATCCTATCCACCTAAGGTGTGACAGTGCCTTGGCAACAAACAAATACAGCTATTCTGGTTTCTTCCTTTATGAAATGTGAAAGAGGGGAGATCGATAGACTTACCGTTGTCTTCCGTTTGTCCCTCGATCTAGATCCTCTTCTCTTTGGGTGTTCACAGCTACTTTCCTCCTCGCTTGCTCAAGAGAACAGCTACTTGATTCCCACGAGATCACAAGAGAATAACTACCTGTGACAAGAGAACAGCTACTTGCGACACGAGAAGAACACAACACAAAGGCAGATATTCATATTCACAAATGATTTAGGATTAGAAGTAAATCAAATACACTAATGCAATCATACAAATACACCAGTATATAGGAGAAAACCAAGATATCTTTATTGATTGATAATAAGATTCAGGAAGAGATACAACCGAGAGGGCTCCAATCCAGCATCTCCTTCCCAGCAGAATGGAATTCCTTCTTCAGCTCCCTTCAAAGCATTAAGCACCCAATGTTTCCAGTCTCAAACCAACAACAATTCTTTGCAATAACAAAATTCCAGCCTCTAGATCTCATGGAGGAGAGATCTATATATAGTTATTTTGGAGAGAGGATGAGTCAGCTTGACATCTGACTAGTGTCCTCTCCCTCTCTTAGTTATTGAGTCCACTTGGAGGTTCTTGCTTCCACTTGGAGATTTGGAACCTCTTACTCATCACCAGTCGAATTCCCTGAGGCAAGTGTCATTTTGGAAGCTTCCTGAGCATTGACACATTGAGGAATGAGCCTGCCACTTGTCCAAACTCGCTCAGCGCAGGTAGCCAGTGTTGGAGTTGACATTCAATGCAGGTAGCCAGTGTAGCAGTTGACATTCAGCGCAAATGCTCAGTGGAGCAGTTGACATGATCCTGAATTGACTTGTTTTTGAGTGGTTTCAGGTGGAGAACTTCTGTGAATTGTTGTGGTTAGTTAGCCTTGTTCCTCTAGGGGTAGGAACAACATGTTTAGGGACTTTGGATCCCTTAGATTATGGACATTTCATGCTCAATGCTGTAAGGCACAAAAATGTCTAACATAATGTAGGATTAGTCGTTTCCGAACTTGCATAAAGAAAGGATCCGGGGCAAAGCTTACGTGAGATGAAGTTCCATAAAAAATAGCATCTCCAATGAGACACTCTTATCATATGACTGGTATAAACGAGCAGTTTTAGCATAAAGTTCATGCTCGTTAAAAAATAAACGCAAGATCCAAGCAGTTTTAACGCGGAATTCATGCTCGTTAAAAAATAAACATAAGCTTGAGCAGTGTTTTGGCGCATTCAAGCTCTTTAAAAAATGAACCCATTATCGGTAAAATAACCATTATGTATGTAACCTTATCAGCCATAAAAGCCTTGGTCGTGTTTGCACCGTCACCTCCACTTTTCATTTGGCCGATCGTTTACCTCCATATGATTGTTTACCCATTTTGAGGAACAGCTGCGAAGAGTGATTTCACCTAGCCATCCTTGTGACACTGCCGTGATTGGAAAATTCCAACCTGTACCTGGAATCAGTTGCTAACCCTGTTCATCACTCGTTCCTCAGAAGACGAGTCTTCTTTAAGCTCTTTTCAACTGACTCGTAAAATATGAAAAGATTGTCGCGTTTTGGCCTTCCAGCTCGTTAAAGCGACCGGAAGTGCTATCCCTCCTCTAGATTTTAATCTTTTTGGACCTGAGGGATTATTGCACAAAAAGATCGAGCGCTTGTTTTGTTCGGCTCGTTAAAACTATCGAAAACTCATCCCTTCTGTATTGTTTTATACTTTTTCGGACTTAAGGGATTAGATGACGAAAAAGGAATTTTGGAGTTAACTTTACGTACCTTTTCAGACTCTCTAAAAATGAAAAGGACCGAGTTATCCTTGTCGTTAGACTCGTTAAACCACTAAATAGCAACAAACTTGTCTTTAGACGAGAACGAGTTTCACTATCGCTAGACTCGTTAAAACATAGCGATGGGCTTGCCCGAAGGGTAGGTTATAGAACAAGCATATGTTATCCTCCTCAAGCTTGACAAAAATAAAGAGGTACTGGTCAGCAATGACTGGGGAAAAATTGGGAGAAAATCGAGAAAACTTTGATGGTAGTAGGTCGCTCTTGAACATGACACTTTTCCTCCATACCACAATCGGGTTGGGTTGTCTCATTCACCGGTCACATCACCATGGTCTCGCCATACCATCCATATTTGGGGTAATGCTACCGATCCATCGCATCAGTGTCGCCATATGTTCAAGAGAAGTCATTCAGAAAGAGTCAACCGGGTCCCATCCACTGCCATACATTATCCTTCATCCATTCATGACCGCCACCCTGAATCATATGTCACAGATCGTTTTCACCTCCATTAAAATTATTAGCTCCGTTCCGTGTCACTGATGTGGGATTCATCAAGGCCCTCCTTTGACGGATCGCTTCTTGTCGACATCAGCTCATTATCCAAGAAGTTGATCTAGGAACAACCCCTTCAGTACTTTGAAGCTTGCATGCCTCAATGGCAAGTTTCTCACTTCCGGCGACAGGTATACATCAATGACCTTCGACCAGAAGATTTTACGTGGTGTTCGACGCCAAGTCCTTTATTCACACCACGTGAATTGTACTGTAGTACCTTGAGGGTCATTATCATTATCGGTGATTCCTCTCGTGCTTGTTAACGGTTTACATCATTGACCAGTAATCAAGCGATGTCTTTCCATGTTCGACTTCAGCGCAATTCTCACATGGATCAACTTGTACTTAGAGTGAAGATCGAACGAGTTTGAAGACCCCGGATCTAGTTTCATCCATCCGGGCTGCGATATATATTCAGGAAAGATAAAGACATTTGACATGTACATCATTGCAGCAGATGATCATCCTACTCAAAGGATGATAATTTCGCCAAAATTATCAGTCTACCATCAGACGATCGTCTGTTCTATGTACAAAAATGAATTTATAAAGCTGAGCATGGGAATGCCCGCCTCAGCTAGATCATGAAAGTAGTATGAATCATAATGTATTGTATTGTATCTTATTACAGGTCTCCTCCCAGCAAATGGATGAACTTCGGACCCTCCTGGATAAAGCATTTCACCCAATAAACGGCCTCATACTTTAGGGGGCAACTGTTATAGACATTTTTGTGCCTTACAGCATTGAGCATGAAATGTCCATAATCTAAGGGATCAAAAGTCCCTAAACATGTTGTTCCTACCCCTAGAGGAACAAGGCTAACTAACCACAGCAATTCACAGAAGTTCTCCACCTGAAACCACTCAAAAACAAGTCAATTCAGGATCATGTCAACTGCTCCACTGAGCATCTGCGCTGAATGTCAACTGCTACACTGGCTACCTGCGTTGAATGTCAACTCCAACACTGGCTACCTGCGCTGAGCGAGTTTGAACAAGTGGCAGGCTCATTCCTCAATGTGTCAATGCTCAGGAAGCTTCCAAAATGACACTTGCCTCAGGGAATTCGACTGGTGATGAGTAAGAGGTTCCAAATCTCCAAGTGGAAGAAAGAACCTCCAAGTGGACTCAAGAACTGAGAGAGGGAGAGGACACTAGTCAGATCTCAAGCTGACTCATCCTCTCTCCAAAATAACCATATATAGATCTCTCCTCCATGAGATCTAGAGGCTGGAATTTTGTTATTGCAAAGAATTGTTGTTGGTTTGAGACTGGAATCATTGGGTGCTTAATGCTTTGAAAGGAGCTGAAGAAGGAATTCCATTCTGCTGGGAAGGAGATGCTGGATTGGAGCCCTCTGGGTTGTATCTCTTCCTGAACCTTGTTATCAATCAATAAAGCTATCTTGGTTTTCTCCTATATACTGGTGTATTTGTATGATTGCATTAGTGTATTTGATTTACTTCTAATCCTGAATCATTTGTGAATATGAATATATGCCTTTGTGTTGTGTTCTTCTCTTGTCGCAAGTAGCTGTTCTCTTGTCACAGGTAGCTGTTCTCTTGTGATCTCGTGGGAATCAAGTAGCTGTTCTCTTGAGCAAGCGAGGAGGCAAGTAGCTGTGAACACCCAAAGAGAAGAGGATCTAGATCAAGGGACAAACGGAAGACAACGATAAGTCGATCGATCTCCCCTCTTTCACATTTCATAAAGGAAGAAACCAGAATAGCTGTATCTGTTTGTTGCTAAGGCACTGTCACACCTTAGGTGGATAGGATCGTCCTGCATAGGCATTTTTCCCCACAAACAAATTGGCGAACTATTTTGGTTTCTTCCTTTATGAAATGTGAAAGAGGGGAGATCGATAGACTTACCGTTGTCTTCCATTTGTCCCTCGATCTAGATCCTCTTCTCTTTGGGTGTTCACAGATACTTGCCTCCTCGCTTGCTCAAGAGAACAGCTACTTGATTCCCACGAGATCACAAGAGAACAGCTACCTGTGACAAGAGAACAGCTACTTGCGACAAGAGAAGAACACAACACAAAGGCAGATATTCATATTCACAAATGATTCAGGATTAGAAGTAAATCAAATACACTAATGCAATCATACAAATACACCAGTATATAGGAGAAAACCAAGATAGCTTTATTGATTGATAACAAGGTTCAGGAAGAGATACAACCCAGAGGGCTCAAATCCAGCATCTCCTTCCCAGCAGAATGGAATTCCTTCTTCAGCTCCCTTCAAAGCATTAAGCACCCAATGTTTCCAGTCTCAAACCAACAGCAATTCTTTGCAATAACAAAATTCCAGCCTCTAGATCTCATGGAGGAGAGATCTATATATAGTTATTTTGGAGAGAGGATGAGTCAGCTTGACATCTGACTAGTGTCCTCTCCCTCTCTCAGTTCTTGAGTCCACTTGGACGTTCTTGCTTCCACTTGGAGATTTGGAACCTCTTACTCATCACCAGTCGAATTCCCTGAGGCAAGTGTCATTTTGGAAGCTTCCTGAGCATTGACACATTGAGGAATGAGCCTGCCACTTGTCCAAACTCACTCAGCGCAGGTAGCCAGTGTTGGAGTTGACATTCAATGCAGGTAGCCAGTGTAGCAGTTGACATTCAGCGCAAATGCTCAGTGGAGCAGTTGACATGATCCTGAATTGACTTGTTTTTGAGTGGTTTCAGGTGGAGAACTTCTGTGAATTGCTGTGGTTAGTTAGCCTTGTTCCTCTAGGGGTAGGAACAACATGTTTAGGGACTTTGGATCCCTTAGATTATGGACATTTCATGCTCAATGCTGTAAGGCACAAAAATGTCTATAACATAACCACACACCAAATTCTGAACCCAGAATACTGCACCAATAGACATAGGCAGCTAGATCATAATTTAAAGATATACACTACTTCAACAACCTAAAACCTGCGTGCAGATCTATAAAGGATAATTCCTTCTTTCAAATATTCAGACACTAATTAACCCAGATTGTCAGATTTATAGATCAAGCATGCACCTCATATAACAGATCAAAATCATGCAAAGATACTATTATTCAAGCATAAAGTTTATGACCCATCAAAAGAACTTATCCTTCTTTATGCGCTAAGGTTCCTCCTTCATTCAGATCCAGATCTGCACCATAACCCAATCACCAATATTTCAGATCTAGCACTTATTAGATATTCAATTCATTCGATGATGCTTTGCCAAATGATCTCCTTCCTCTTTTATAGTCTTAGGCCTTCCACAATACCACGGTCCAAAACCATATGATCAAAAAACTGTTGGACTAATACCATGAACCAACCATGAAAGTGCATGAGATCAACACTTTTGGATGCAATACCACAGGCCAAAACCATAGGATCAAAAACTGTCGAACTAATACCATGAACCAACCATGAAAGTGCATGAGATCAACACTTTTGGATGCAATACCACGGGCCAAAACCATAGGATCAAAAACTGTCGAACTAATACCATGAACCAACCATGAAAGTGCGTGAGATCAAACCTTTTCTCTACATGAAATAAACTTTTCTCTGCATAAAAGTGCGTGAACTTTTCTCTCCATGAAATAAACTTTTCTCTTCATAAAAGTGTGTGAACTTTTATCTACATGAAATAAACTTTTCTCTGCATAAAAGTGCGTGAACTTTTCTCTACATGAAATAAACTTTTCTCTGCATAAAAGTGCATGAACCTTTCTCTACATGAAATAATCTTTTCTCTGCATAAAACTGCGTGAACTTTTCTCTACATGAAATAAACTTTTCTCTGCATAAAAGTGCGTGAACTTTTCTCTACATGAAATAAACTTTTCTCTGCATAAAAGTGCGTGAACTTTTCTCTACATGAAAGAAAATTTTATCTTCATGAAAGTGCTTGAACTTTGCTGCACTATAATTTATCATCTTAGATGAGTGGGTTGCCATCAAGTACAACATATGTATCATAATGCCAACAATCTCCCCCTTTGGACTTGATGGCAACAACAACCAATCACTCTCCCCCTTTGACATCAAGGGCAAAGGGTTATGCTCCCCCTAAGAACATGCTCCCCCTGACTATAAACCAGATCTGCAAAGAAGAGCCATAATCCATAAAACACCATAAATGACCATGCAAGAGAGATAGAGACATATTGCAGCAATATTCAGACCAGCATCCATGATCTCCTTCTGTACTTCCTCCATAATGCCAACAATGCATGATATGCTCCCCCTGAACCTGTGCCATTCGATCTTTGACCAATCCGCAACCTAGCACATGTACGCAGATACTTCAGATGAACCTTGCGTAAAACCAACAATTAGAAGAGATTCAACAACAAGATGATGCATCAACAACCCCCAGCTTTTGCCTGAGGTATTCAAAGGTCTCCCTAGGCAATGGTTTGGTGAGTATATCAGCAACCTGTTCCTTAGAAGGAACACACTCCAACTTGACCTTTTGTTCAAGCACTTGTTCCCGGAGAAAGTGATACTTGATTGGTATGTGCTTGGTTTTTGAATGCATGACTGGGTTCTTTGAAATGCTGATTGCACTTGTATTATCACATAAGATGGAGATAGGTGGTGTACAAGTGATTTGAAAATCCTGCAAGGTCTGCATCATCCAAAGGAGTTGAGTGCAGCAAGATGCAACATCAACATATTCTGCTTCAGCTGTAGACAAGGCAATCGAACTCTGTTTCTTGCTGAACCAAGATACTAATCTGGAACCCATAAAGAATGCACCACCACTTGTGCTCTTCCTGTCATCCATGCTTCCGGCCCAATCTGCATCAGTATAAGCATGAAGTGTGAGATCTGTATCTCTAGGATACCATAAGCCATAATTTTGAGTCCCTTGAAGATATTTGAAGATTCTCTTTACTGCCTGAAGATGAGTTTCCTTTGGATTTGCCTGAAATCTTCCAACTATTCCCACTGCATGCGTGATGTCTGGTCGGGTACCTGTCAAATAAAGTAGACTTCCAATCATAGATCTGTAGGTTGGTTGATGTACTGCTGCTGATTCATCATTTGCACTGAGGCTACATCCTGTGACCATGGGTGTACATACTGGTTTTGCATCTTCCATGCCATATTTCTTCAAAATCTGCTTGAGATACTTGGTTTAAGACAAGAAGATCCCTCCTTCCTTTTGTTGGATTTGCAGTCCAAGAAAATATGTCAATTCTCCAAGCAAGGACATTTCGAATTCTTTTTGCATCACCAAGGCAAAGCTTTGACTCATAGATTCTTCATTGCTGCCAAAGATAATGTCATCTACATACACAACAAGTATTAGCAATTTGTCATTTTTAATTTTTATATAAAGATTGCTATCTGCTGATCCTTTTGTAAAACCTTGTTGATGAAGATATTTGTCCAAACGATAGTACCAAGCCCTTGGAGCTTGTTTAAGACCATAGAGAGCCTTTTTCATTCTGCATACAAGATTTGGATCATTTCCAAGAATGAAACCATCTGGCTGCTCAATGTATACTTCTTCTTCCAAGTCTCCATTCAGAAAGGTTGATTTCACGTCCATTTGAAATACTTTGAACTTTTGAAAGCTTGAGAGAGAAAGGAACATTCGGATGGCCTCAAGTCTTGCAACAGGAGCAAAAGTTTCCTCAAAATCTATTCCTTCTTGCTGCGCATACCCTTTAGAAACAAGTCTTGCCTTGTTTCTAATTACTTCCCCATTTTCATTCAACTTATTTTTGAAGACCCATTTTGTCCCTATAACATTCTTATCTTTTGGTCTAAGAACCAACTCCCAAGTGTTGCTCTTTTCGATCTGCTCAAGTTCTTCATCCATTGCTTTGACCCAACATTCATCTTTGCATGCCTCTTTTACATTTTGTGGTTCAGTGGAGGAGAGTAATGCCAAATAGCTTGAAGCTTCTGCAATTGTTCTTCTTGTTTGTACACCTGCTTCTTTCTGCCCCAAAATCTGAGATTCTGGATGATTCTTCTGAACGTACCGGGATGGAGTCTTCTCTTCTATCCTTATCTGTTCCTCTGGTGCTTCTTGAGGTTCTTCTTCTTCATCATTCTGTCTTTGAGGGTAGTCTTCATCTTCTTCGATATTTTCATGATTTACTTGCCTAGGAATGTATCCCTTTTCATCAACCACTACATCAATGCTGTCAACAATTCTTCCAAGTCTTTTATTGTAGCACTTATATGCTTTGCTGTGTGGAGAATAACCAAGAAGAATGCCTTCATCTGCTCTAGGTTCAAGTTTGCCAAGTTGCTCATCAGTATTCTTAATATAGCATTTGCTCCCAAAGATTTTGAAGTGCTTTACCGAAGGAGTCTCACCATACCAGAGCTCATGAGGAGTTTGAGTGCTGTTCACTCCGACATTTGTTTTGTTGAGAATAACAACCGCAGCATATGCAGCTTCACCCCAGAAAGTTGCGGGAGTTCCGGACTCATCAAGCATAGCACGGGCCATTTTTTGGACTGTTCTGTTCATCCTTTCCACCACTCCATTTTGCTGAGGAGTTCTAGCTGTAGAGAATTCCCTTCTTATCCCATGTTCTTCACAGAAATCGAAAAATTCATTTGAGGTAAACTCCCCACCTCTGTCAGACCTGAGGCACTTAATTTTGTAACCTGATTCATTTTCAACCAAGGCTTTGAAGGATTTGAATTTCTCGAATGCTTCGTCTTTGTGCTTCATAAGTCCTAACCAAACAAACCTGGAGAAATCATCAATGAATAATATCAAGTATTCTTCTCCTCGAGGTGTCCTTTTCCTAAATGGACCACATACATCTGTATGGACTAGCTCAAGAGGCATGCTAGCTGATCCTTCCTTCTTTGGAAAGTTAGTTCTGGTTTGCTTTCCAAACTGACATGATTTGCATATGGTGTTGTCTGGAATTTTGATATCTGGAAGACCACGAACAGCCTGATATTTGCATGCTTTCCTTATTTGTGAAAAGCTTAGATGCCCCAACCTCCGGTGCCATAACTAGTGTTCATCATCCTTGCTCAAATAGCATTGTTGTTGTCCTTCTTCAAATATGTATAGATTATTTGGAGTTCTTCTACCTTTGATCACTGTTTCACTTGTATCAAGATCACGAACACGACATCTGTTTGATCTAAATATCACCTCGGTTCCTTGATCACACATCCAGCTGACACTTAGAAGATTATGCTTCAATCCATCAACATACAAAACATTTCCAGCTTTGACCTTTTCTTTTAACTGAGCAGTGCCTTTTCCTTTTATAGCTGCAGGAGTATCATTTCCAAAAGAAACTTTCATTCCCTTTTCTAAAGCAAAATATGATTCAAGTTTTTCTTTATCACCTGTCATATGTTTCGAACATCCACTGTCAATGTACCATAGATTTTCTTGTCCTTCTGCATAAAATGCTATCCCACATCTTTCTGTTTGTGGTTCCTTTATTCTCCATGTTCTGGTGCTTGAGGCTTGTTCCTTTGTCTGCGGAAACCTGCTCCTGCATTCAGAATCTTCATGACCAAAGTTATTGCAAATAGAACATTCATCTTCATTTTCAAGAGCCGAAAAGTTGTTATAGGTCCTTTTTGTAATCCCGATCATACTTCTTTGTTTTTGAGCTTCTCTAGTCATGATTGTTTTATATGCAACACATTGAGCTGCTTTGTGACCAAAGTTATGGCAAGAGAAACATTGCCCATTGAAGAAACTTCTGCGATTATCAAATCTACCAGCCAAATGATTGTAATTTCTATTGTCATCCATTCTTGAAGCAAATTGAGAAGATTTTACCTGAGGCTGGTTGTAGCTTTTGTTCATCCTTAAGACAGATTACCCCTGGTTTACCTAATAGTCTTTGTTTGTTCTTGATGTAATTCGTCCCTGCTTTACCTGGTGATCTCCATTGTGCTTTTGCTCATTCCTTCTTGCTGCATCAAGATAACTCTTTGAGGCGGATGCTTGAGATGTTTCTCCATGATACCCCAGACCTGTCTTGTTTAGCAGAGAACGCTGTACATTGATGATCTCATCCAGAGTTTCAGATCCTTTGACAAAATTAAGATTAATAGCCTTTGTTTTCTCAATTTCTTTTCTAAGGCCAACAATTTCACCTTCTAACTTTTCAAGATATTTTTCTTTTTCATCAATTTGAAATTGTAGAGTATCAATGATCATATTCTTTTCTTCTATAC
The DNA here is from genome assembly GCA_031772625.1 of Pinus tabuliformis. Classification (NCBI taxonomy): domain Eukaryota; kingdom Viridiplantae; phylum Streptophyta; class Pinopsida; order Pinales; family Pinaceae; genus Pinus; species Pinus tabuliformis. The sequence goes on along the minus strand of CM062804.1, from coordinate 777,976,981 downwards.
ATGTCTTAAGTCTAGAAATCTCATCATAAAAACTATCCACATCTATAGCATCCATGTAATCATCATCTTCAAATTCCATTAAAAGTTTATAGTCATTACCTCGTTCATCTTCATCACTATTTGATAGACCATCACTGTCTTCATGAGTGTAGTAGCTTTTCTTATTTGCATTCTGTTTCTTGTTCCATCTAGCAGGTTCCTTTCCTTTGTCAATCTTATCCTTATGAGGACATTTGGTAGCATAATGACCTACTCTTCCACAAGCAAAACATTTAAAAGGTAGCTTACCTCTGAACCTTCCAGTACCTCGTTGAAGATTTCTGACAAAATTTGATTCTTCTTCTTCTTCTGGCACGTGACTTGATTCATAGTAGTCTCCTTTGCCTGAAGCCTTAAAAGCAACTTCTCTCCTGTCTGATGGACCTCCTTTTCTCATTTCATAAGCAGTTAGAATTTCGTGTAGCTGAGACATAGTAAGAGTTCGTAGATTTTCCTTTTCTTCTATTGCAGATACTTTAGATTCAAACTTGGGGGACAATGATCTTAGGACTTTTTCAACCACAACAACCTCTTTTATTTCTTCACCCAAGTTTTTCATACAATTAACAATCTCATCTACTCGAAGGAAATAGTTAGCCACACTTTCATCATTATACATTATGAGATTCTCATACTGAATCCTGAGGGTTTGAAGTTTTTCACGTTTTACCTGTTCATCTCCTTCGTAGCTCAAAACAATCTTGTCCCATATTTCTTTTGTGGATTTATATTGCATAACCTTCATGAATTCAGATTGAGATAGACATCCTAGAAGAGTATTAACCGCATTTGCATTTGTTTCATATTTCTTCTTCTCAGTTGAATCTGTAGGAGTAGCTGATGGAAAAGTATACCCTGTTTCTATAATGTCCCATACTTCTGTACCCAAAGATTGAAGATAGGTAGTAACTCTTACCTTCCAATATACGAAGTTTGTTCCATCAAAAATCGGTGGCCTGATTGATGCTTCCCTCTCGTAGTTTCTCATGATGTTAGATCTTCCTTCAAGCGATCAAGCTTCTTCAGAAGGACCTGCTCTGATACCAATTGTTGGAAATAATACTGAGAGGGGGGGTGAATCAGTATTATCAAATTCTTTTCAATCTATCTTCCTTATTTATACTTTGAATAATTCTTCAAATATTGATCATTACTTTGTATGTCAGTATCATAAAATAATGAGCAGGAACAAGAAAAGAAAATAGTCACACAAAAGAACACCAGATATAAGGTGGAAACCCAATGTGGGTGAAAACCACCTGCTGCAATATGTCTCTATCTTCTTTCAATTAAAAACTCCTTTTACAATGATTTTGTATTGGTGCAGTCCTTTACTAGTACGCAGGCTACAACCTGCAGAGAGCTACAACCCTATTAGCTCTTGTACTAGCCAAGATACTAGTACGTAGGTGCTGGCCTACTGAAGGCTACAACCTTCTCTTTCTTCCAGGGACCACGTTTCATAAATTTTCAGACTGGATCCATGAACATCAATCAATCATCAAGTATATCTGCATCAAACAATCTCCTTTATCCAATTAGCATTGAATCAAGTAAACACTTCTCTGACAGCTGTACCCAGAACACAGTAACAGTAACCACACACCAAATTCTGAACCCAGAATACTGCACCAATAGACAAAGGCAGCTAGATCATAATTTAAAGATATACGCTACTTCAACAACCTAAAACCTGCGTGCAGATCTATAAAGGATAATTCCTTCTTTCAAATATTCAGACACTAATTAACCCAGATTGTCAGATTTATAGATCAAGCATGCGCCTCATATAACAGATCAAAATCATGCAAAGATACTATTACTCAAGCATAAATATTATGACCCATCAAAAGAACTTATCCTTGTTTATGCGCTAAGGTTCCTCCTTCATTCAGATCCATATCTGCACCATAACCCAATCACAAATATTTCAGATCTAGCACTTATTAGATATTCAATTCATTCGATGATGATTTTCCAAATGATCTCCTTCCTCTTTTATAGTCTTAGGCCTTCCAGAATACCACGGTCCAAAACCATAGGATCAAAGAACTGTTGGACTAATAACATGAACCAACCATGAAAGTGCATGAGATCAACACTTTTGGATGCAATACCATGGGCCAAAACCATAGGATCAAAAACTGTCAAACTAATACCATGAACCAACCATGAAAGTGCGTGAGATCAACACTTTTGGATGCAATACCACGGGCCAAAACCATAGGATCAAAAACTGTTGAACTAATACCATGAACCAACCATGAAAGTGCGTGAGATCAAACCTTTTCTCTACATGAAATAAACTTTTCTCTGCATAAAAGTGCGTGAACTTTTCTCTCCATGAAATAAACTTTTCTCTTCATAAAAGTGCGTGAACTTTTCTCTACATGAAATAAACTTTTCTCTGCATAAAAGTGCGTGAACTTTTCTCTACATGAAATAAACTTTTCTCTGCATAAAAGTGCGTGAACCTTTCTCTACATGAAATAAACTTTTCTCTGCATAAAAGTGCGTGAACTTTTCTCTACATGAAATAAACTTTTCTCTGCATAAAAGTGCGTGAACTTTTCTCTACATGAAATAAACTTTTCTCTGCATAAAAGTGCGTGAACTTTTCTCTACATGAAAGAAAGTTTTATCTTCATGAAAGTGCGTGAACTTTGCTGCACTATAATCTATCATCTTAGATGAGTGGGTTGCCATCAAGTACAACATATGTATCATAATGCCAACAGGGATAAGATTTTTGCTAATATAATAAATAGCATAGGACTTCCTGTCATCCTCTTGTCCAAGTACATGCCTATAGGTATGTCTGATGCATCTGTAGAGATATGGAAAGGTAACTCCTAGTTTGTTCCCCATAATACTGGTGCGGTTGCAATCAATTTCTTTAGATCTGCAAAGGCAACGTCACATTTGTCAGATAAGTCAAATTCAACATTACCTTTTAAGACATATAAAGGTGCAACAATTTTTGAAAATTTTTCTATAAATCCGCGGTAGTACCTTGTATATCCAATTAAACTACGTACATCAGTCTGTGTGTGAGGTGTGGGTAATGCAAGAATTACCTCTATTTTCACTGGATCTACCTGTATTGCAGCCGCAGAGTTGTAGTGTCCCAGGACCACACCTTCAATTATCATCATGTGACACTTTACGTGGCTTAAGCATAACCTGGTAGCATTGCATTGTTCAAGTACCTCTTCCAGATTTTGTAAACCTTGCTCAAAGTCACTTCCATAGGGGGTAAAATCTTCCATATAAATTTCAAGTCCTTCGTTAATTAGATCGGAAAAAATGCTCGATATTTCTCTTTGAAATGTGGCTGGGGCATTGCATAAAATGAAGGGTAAAACTCTTTATGAAAACTTACCCCAAAGGCAGGTAAACATAGTTTTATCCTGGTCTTCAGGGGCAATCTGAATATGATTATAGCCGCTGAAGCCATCAAGGAAGGATAAAAATTGTTTTCTTGCTAAGGTATCGAGAACTTGATTAATAAAAGGAAGAGGGAAATGGTCCTTCTAGGTGGCTTTGTTCAATTCTTTGTAGTCCATGCAAATTCTCCATTTCCCATTTTTCTTGGGAATGACTACCAACGGGGAGACCCACTAACTATCTAAGATAGGATAAATAAAATTTACATCCAACAACTTTTGCAGTTCTTCTTTCACAATTTCTCTGAGGTGTGGATTCAACCTCCTGTGAGGCTGCCAGATGGTGCGAGTGTCCTTCTCAATGTAAATATGATGGGTACACAGCTGAGGATCTATACCTTTCATGTCTGAGTATTCCCAGGAAAAATATTTTTTATATTTCTAAAGAACCTGAATAAGTCTTTTTTGTTGATGACTATCCAAGTTACCGTTAATGTTAAAAATTTTACCTGGTTCAATCTCAATTGGTCTCCTGTTATAAACAACAGTCATGGGTATATGTTGATCATCTGCTTCCTTCAAGGGGTCTCCCTCTGCTTCATTATCGAGGATGGCCTTTAACACTTGGCATGTGGGATTATTCATTAATGAAGCTATCAATCACATCATCTTCCATTTGATTCTTAAATTCAAGATCTTCTTCCAGTGTGAGAGGAGAACATATGTTTTCTTCCAGATATCTAGGTCGGCGTAATTGAGTATTTACAATAGCCAGATTTGGTTTAGCTAGGGGATACAAAACAAGATTTTTCACAACATTTCCTTGAGTGATAGTCATGTTGCTTGCTCGACATCCTATATAAGCATATGTTATTGCTAACCAAGGTCGACCCAATATCAAAGGATGTCCATATAGCCTACTTCTTGGGTTGATGACTAGAAAGTCCACAGGATATTCCTAGTAGTCGACAGAGACAATCAGATCCTGTAAGGTTCCTTTAGGTCTAACTACTGATATGTTGGCAAGTTCTAATAAGGTTGAGGTGGGTTCTAAAGTTGTGTTGTGCTATTCAACAACCCCCAATTTATTGATGTAATAACTAATATTCTATTAATAAATTGGGACCCTTGATAAAATCCTCCAAAAAGAAATTTAGCACTTAGACACTTTCTTTTAATATTTTTTAAGAATAAAGCAAGATATCAAGTCAAAACCCTTTGAAAACTAGCAATTCTCACCTTTTTGCATACCGTTGGACCAAGTGTGTCAAAAATCCTTGTTAACAAGAAAAACCTAAGAATTTCAATCAAAAGTATCACCGCACCTAACTTAAATATCATTGGGCTTTTCATTTAAAGCTAAGACCTATGGCATTTCCTATTTAATAAATCCTATATCGCAATCGCACATCGGCGTTCACAAAGGATGCAAACCCACAAAGCATGTTGAAACGTGCAAAATGCAATATTGCGATAGGATCAGTCAGCCTTACCACATCGCGTCAAGATACTTAAAAATGACTAAATCTTATGAACTGTGCAATCTTGTGAAATGTGGTAGAAGCCCAGACCTAATAGAAGCCAATGTCATAAATGGTACTTAAGTCTGCCACGTAGTGAAAAGTGATTTATAAGGTAATTACTCTTTCAAACAAACTACGCTCTAAGTAAAAAAGAATATACACTTCTTATCCAGCATTATGCATCCCTCAAAATCCTAAAAATATTTGAGAAAGCACATAGACAAATATGTGATAATGCGATTTACGATTCCCAGAAGATTCCCAGGAGTCATCTGATGCCTCCTATTTCGAGATGAAATGCTCTTTCCTGCACTGCATAGCTACACGAACAAATATAATCCCATATATGGACATGGTCAAATGGGTAATTGATGAGGTAGACATTGCAGACTGAACATTCAGGAATCATAGGCAAGAGGTCATGGGGTATTTTTCAGCAGACAGCCTACGACACATGTACCAATTATGAGAGCTGTAGAAGTTCTATAACAAACAGTTCCTTGAGAAATTTGCCAAGGAAAATGAGGACCCGGCAGATGTCACGCAAACCTAGACATCAGGTGAAGGCAAGCTCAAGCGGGATAAAATGGATATGTACTTTACGACATCCATTTCTCCCCCTCCTAGTTTCACAGTAGTAATGCTATGTAGATTGTTCGGTAAACCTGATAGCACCAAGTTTTCCTCTAAATGGCTTCCATTGATAGACGCAACAGTTAATGCAACAATAATGAACTGGACTCAAATTCTATTAGACAGTTTGGCTAAGGCTATTATAGAATATAGAAGGAAGAGAAATTCTTCTCTAAGAGTGTTTCCCCCCTTTTTCATGAGTGCTTTCATAATGTATGCAATCTTTTTTAGTTCTAAATTTCCCAATATGGGATGGAAGTGTACTGTGTAGGACCCGCTTCCCATCCATATGTACCATAAGATTTTGTGGGAATCACAATTTCACCCTCATTTTTATAAAATTTGTCAAGGAGTTATGCTACCCATCCATAAAGAAGTGTACAACTAAACTGCCCCTAGGTTCTCTAAAGATGCCGAGATAGATATCTTTCTAGTAGCCAGATGGTTTAGGGAAGAAACCTTTACCTACATCAGAGTATTCGGGAGCATCACTTCACCACATGTTCTCCCATATCACATCCCCGCCAAATTAATGGCTAGAGAAATAGCTTACCAAACAATAGGGGAAGGTGGATTAAGCAGAGGACTGAAAGAGTAGAGGAAGACCAGTGGCCTACATTCCCATCACATTGTGGTGCATTTGTGCTACATGATTTTGGACATGCATGAAAAGAAGCAGAGATTATTAAATCTCTAAAATTAGCTACATTTCTGGGAAGGTAGTATGACCCAAACGACACTATTAAGAATTTTACTACTATGGTAAAAGTAAAGTCACTCACCCATGAAGGGGACACCTTTGATGACCTCTTCCTACAGGTAGAAACATATTCACAAGTGTTGCATTTGGCATCGAAACTTTTAACCCGAGATGATCTTAGGGCTTTCCATGTGTATAGAGAAAAAATATTATTGAAGGTCCCATTGGACCTATTGTAGATAGAACCAATAAGGTAGCCAACTCCCAGTGTAAGCTTGGAGGACAGCTCCAAAGAAAACTTTGAAGAAGAAACCCAAGAGAGATCTATGCATGAGTGAGAGAAATTAGAGCAACAGTGTCAAAATGGAGGAGGAAACACAAATAAATAGTCCGAGAAGGACACTGCTAGAACCACAGAATAAACAACCGAGCAAACCTCAGCAAAGAAACAAGCAAAAAATGCCTCTACATCAACTCAATAAGGTAAAAGCCCAATTATTGACTTGGAATAGGAATGGGAACAGTTCAACAAAAAGCTCCACATAGATTCAAACCCTGAGAAAACATCTGATATACATACCCCTAAGAAAACCCAGCACAAGTCAAATCCAGAAACGACAGAGGAAGGAGCTAAGGGTAATCAAGACATTGAAATCATTCCTATTATTCCTACTTCAGAAATTTGTTTTGAGAGTTGAAGAAATACCTCCACTAGATGTATTTTATAGTCCTACCCACAAAGTTGTGGTCAAGAGACAAAGGAAGAAAAGAAATATGGATGTTGTAACTGTTACAACTTCCGAAAATGAACCAATGGACATCATTTGGAAGGACTCTTCAGATGGACCCATCTGAAAATCTCACAAAATTGTTGCAATTCGTAGGTACCTATGCCACATCAACTATTAACAAAGCAACAAAGGTCTAAATGTTTCTTAAGGAAAAGGAACAAAGAATTCTACTATTAGAACAACAACTAGCTCAGGAAAAATCCAATCAATAAGCAAAATTACAAGTAGCCCAACTCCAGCAGGAATTTGAACAGATGAGAATATAACATTAGACCAGATTAGCAGAAAGAGATGCACAGATACAAGCTATGACAGATAAGTTTAAGGCTAATATGCAAATCGATGAGTTCATAAAGGAAGCAGTCAGTCTTAATTCTTAACTAATGCAGTAGAAGGAAGTAATTTGCCAGAAGAACTCACAGATAAGTCCTTACTATGAAACTAGTGATAAGCTAACAAACCAAGTCGTTGACATGAAACTTGAGTATGACGAAATCCATAAAAGGATTTATGACTTTATCACATGGCAAGAATTAGAGGATGGGAGAAAGGCTGACCTACTGAACCTGGAGGAATCTCATAAAGACATCTTGTTCACAGATTGGGATTCTCGGTTGAAACAAGTGGGAAGGGAAACAACGATAACAACGACAACAATAAACAACATAATATAAGCCATCAATGAAAATATTCACGGTTCCAATCTGGTTACAAAATGTATACCAAGATTTCTTCTGAATGTCAAACAGTTAGAGCAGTAGTGGAGACATGTAGCATAGGAAAATGAGGAGGCAATTAGACAGGTAAGCAGGTTGAATTGGGAATCATACTGGCAATTTTTAGTGAAACAATATAGCCAATGGATGACTTTGAGGTGGTTAACAACCTCCACACAAAACATGGTTCTAGCATTGACAGACACCATATTTTATAGGCAGTTAAAATCTGTGATCGGTCAATCGACTTAGTTCAAGTCAATGACAGATATTTGTGATCTTAGAGATCAAGTCCAAAGGAGTTAGTCATTTAATTTATTTTTCTTTTAGTTTTCTTTTTTGCATATTCTGAGGAAGGTCGTTTAAACCTCCTTAGTTATTTTTGTAATAATCTATTTTAAGACCTATAATTTAGTATTTAAACCCCTCTCATGCATTTAGAGAGGGGTCTAGAAATTTTATCAGAAATGTTCTTTGAAACATTGCACTTCTATAATTTTGAGGAGGTTCTGATGGAATGAATGGAACATGATCTATTTTATTTCAAATATCTAACATGCTCTACTGAAATGCACTTTTGTACTCTTAGAATGTGTTGGATTGATTGAGATTGGGTTAATATTGCTGAAGCGCATGAGCAAGACTCATCATATATGGTACTTTTATCTTATGATCTTGTTTATTTATGTATTAGGCAATACTTCTTCTTTAAATTGTTTTATGTGTGAAAGTGTGAATTATAGTTTAGCGTTCTTGCACTTTTGTATGATGTTAAGTTTGACTCTATTCTAAATACATGAATGATTTTGTATGCGATATATATTTCTCAATTGTTTTGTCTAACTATTTATCCAAAATAACTACTGTTAAATGATTTCACTTCTTATTGCAGTTGAATCATCTTTATTACCAATTTCTATAGGACATCATTGTAGATCACATATTGTATTTAATTCCTGGGTATATTTATAGCTAAATAGTGTTAAACTAGGATATATGCATGTGTTTATTAATTAGATTAGATTACACTTAGCTCAGTCATTTTCCTGTTACATCATATATCACCCCACCAACACTATCAAAATCTTTTCTTGGAAACTAATCCCATTATCCCTAGTTGGAGCCACTACACCAAAAAGAAAAGGAGTTGCTAACCAAGGTCCGGACTAGGTGGTTTTACCCCATGTTGTCACAATGATTTTTGAGGCTTCAACATTTTGGCACTAGAAGGGGGGCCTAACTATGAATGCAAGTAAATTCAAATCAATAGGCCATTTTAAGAGTAAAACTCCCTCACCATCTCCTCCAACTTCTCGATCACATTCTAAATCTCCAAATCCTAAGTGAGAAGTTGTAAAGAAACCCTTAGAATCCACTACTATGATCTCAAAGAATTCAAATCAATCTTCTTCTATAGAAACCCTTGAAGTCCAGTCTTTAATCCAAAAGCCGTAGGTGATTTCAATATCTCAAGAAGAAGCTGACTTATCCCAAGCTAGTGTTTCTTCTTAGTTTCCCTCCTCTCAAAGGTTAACTAGATCACAAAGCGAAAAATTTGGGATCCCCCCATTTGAATTCCCTCTACCAAATTGAAAGAGAGCTAAGAAGACACAATATGAATCCCATAGTGAGGTTCTCTCATCATCACCTCAAACACCCTCATTCATTCCATCCACTTCATCACAAAATCAACCATCTACCTCACAACTCTAGATCATGGTTTACACTAGTACTGGAGCACAAGCCTCCTCTACCCAATCACCTTCAAATACCATAACATATTCCTCTACACAGATACCTACAATGTCTCAAAGACCATGGACAAATCCAAAATTTGTTCGGATGGCGGGACCCTTACATCCATTTCTCGCCCATCTAGAAAAGTGGTTACCAAAGTTCAATCCTAATGATGGCCTACCAGTTGAGGAACACATAAACAAATTTATGTTGTCCATAAATCTCAACGAAGTAGTAGAAAAAGACGTTGTCATAAGATTATTCCCTTATACTTTACAAGGATCAACATGATCATGGTATTTTTCATTACCATCTGGTTCCATTAATAGTTGGGATGCCTTTCAAGAGTAGTTCTTAACCAAGTTTGGAGATGACTGATCAATGACTACTCTTATCAATGATCTCTCTAGCTTGAAATTTGAACCTAGAGAACCCATTAAGGACTTCAATTCACATTTTAATAAATTATTAAATAAAATCCCAATAGCATCCAAGCTTAGTGATGAAGTCCAAAATGAATGGTACATTTTTGCTCTTCCCTCAAACACAACTATTTTTGTCGATAGAGCTGCCAAAACAACTTTGGAAGAAAACATGAAAGAAGCCATAGTTGTAGAAAAATGCATTTTAGCCTTAGATAAGAAGAATGCATTAGAAGAACGAAAATCCAAGAAAGTAACTTTTAGGGACAAAGCTAAGAAAAAAATCACCTAAAGATCCTTTTGATCTTGAAGGTCTACAAAAAGTCCGTAAAACCATGTCCAATGAAATGGTTGATATCAAGAAATAGGTAGCAGAGACTTCCTCAAGGAAACCTTTCAAACCATACAAAAGAAACCCTACCTTTGATCTTAAGCCTCCAAGTACCATATCAAATGCGGAGTCAGATGTGAAGGAAGAAGAAGTCTCAATGGCCGAAGAACAAATAGATGATGAAGAAATAGTTGAGTTACAAGGAATGTGGGCTTTTATCCTTCCCAATAAAGAAGCACAAGAAGCATTACCTGTCACAACTAGGAGTAGAATCCTTGTTGATTTTACACAAACAAATCCAAAGTAGAAGGCATCAACTTCGACTCCCAAAAACAAAGCAATAGGTAAGAAATCTTCATCTAAATCCACTCAAACCACTCCTCAAACAAATTCTTCACCTTTAGCTAAAACCCTGCTAGTCTCCAATGAATTGGAATACAACATCATTGAAGATATGAAAAAGACTAGGGAAAACTCACATTCCATGAGCTTAGCAAGTTAAAACATCAACAAAATCTATTTCTCAAAGATCTAAAAGAAGTCCCTACTTCTCCTCTTCTTTCTGTTGTAATTGGTGGGCCCCAGTATTGTAGCAATAATGCTACAACTCCTGGAACTCCCTTCTTTAATTTTATCAACCCAGTAGTTCGTAACAAACTTGGAAGCGATGGTGCTGTATGCACAAGTACTAGCTCTTGCCGCAGCTGTCACTTGGTCAGCTGGCACAAGTCCGCTAGGGGCTCAAGCCAACTTCTATGAGCTCTTAGAAGAAGCTTTTTAACTGATGGACGAAAGCTAACTCAAAGGAAGCTCATCTACTTGCGGAAAGAAACTGAAAGCCAAAAAGAAATACAAACCCTAGCAAACCCTAATTCTACCAACTAGTCCTACTGATGCAAAAATGAGAATGCAAACTACGAGAAGAGATGCCATTACTTCTAGGAAGGTAAAATGCATGTGTCTAAGTTATCACTATCTGAAGAAAACATCTTTTTGTATTTTTGATTAAGTTATTAGAATTATCATGCATGTGCTTTTAACTAGCTTTTCACTGTGCAGGGATGGATCAAGGAGGAGAAATGCTTGGAAAAGGTTGGGATGGTACAGAGAGGGTCTATGGGATCCCTAACATTCTTTCCGAGAGTTTCACAAAGTCTGGATGCCATGCAACCGTGTTTATGAACTTCTACAGGAAGTCTGCAGGGGTTCTACAGGATGTTCAGAGATTTCTACAGGATGTTCTGAAAAGAGGATTTTGGAGAATGGATGGAGGGAAAAAGATGGAGGAATGAGTATGGAGGTGAAATAGGGGTGTGAAGAGGTCTAGGGCTTGGTGGATGAGGCTAAGGAGTGATTGGATTTGTTCAAGGATGGATGAAGCGATGTTGCACAAGAAGATGAGAATCATGGCAAAGTAAGCGGATGAGGCAAATGTAAGGTAAGGGTTATAAGTGAAGGGCGAAGCAGGTAGGTTGGATGGAGTATGGGCAGGTAAGGAAGGATAACAGGTACTCTGCAAGTGGTTTTTCAAACTGACCAAACAAAGACATGCAAGAAAACAAAGATCTAGTTATAAAACCTATGACCTAGTTACTTCACTCTAATCTGACCTAACAGCAAAAGGAAATGAACAGAAGTTTATTTGCAGTGAAACCATGTAAAACAACTATGAAACTAAGTGATCATAAACCTAAGCATGCATCCAAACTGATATCAAGTTCTACGAACGAGATTCAAACACTAATGATTGCATGGTGAAGCAAAGAAAGTGTTTTTGTTTGGGACAGCATGGTTACTTCAACTCCAACCCCTGATCCAATAAGGAAGAGGTGAAACCAAAAGCGTTTGCTGACCCTTTTTTGGAGCTTTTTCCTGTTATTATCCTACCAATATATTCTAAACATAAATAACTACTTTAACCATCAAAAGAAATCTAAATAACGAAGCAAGATCTAAATCTAAATGGCAGATTTTATTTTAAGAACACAGCAAACACATAAAGATAAACGAAGGAGGTACTGGGCGCTTGAGATGGGCCCAACCACAAGAGCTACAGCCTCCCAAGAGAGATTTTGAGCTGGTGCAAAGCTGGATTCATCTTTATTGATCAAGAAATGAAAAGTTACATCAAAACTGTCCACAAGAAGAACTTGCAAATGAGCTGAAAGCAAAGCTAATCTATTGCATCCAAATCGAACTATAAACTAGCTAACTATTGGCTACAAAATGACTAACCACTAGCTAACTATCTACTGGCTAACTAGCTAACATCCACTGGCTAACAAAATGACTAACTGGCTAACCAAAATGAGGCCCTAAGCCTTCTTATTTATACAATTTGAGGACCCAACAGTCCTAAAATTTAGGGACTCGGCTGCCCAAGACTTGTAGTTAACAACAGTCCTACTTGACTTGCTTGGCTACCCTTGTGCTGATTGATTCGGTGGCCCTTGAACTCCGAGCTGATGGTGGAGAATTCGAGGTAAGGGCCCATAAATGAAGGGGACACCTTCCTACAAATCCTCTAGCTTGTTCTCCCACGAATTTGGCTGCCAAGTGCTCATTAAGACCTTCAATTTTGTCTCCAAGTTGACCAAAAAGGCTACACAAAGCACCCATTAGACTTGTTGGCATAATGAATAACCAAATTCACTCTATTAACATAAATATAATAAAAAACATGCAATAAACTAATGAGAATGGTGGATTAAGTCAAATTAGGAGGTTGAATGAGCCCAAATAATTGTCCATTTTTGGGGCTCATCATCACCCCCCTACTGAAAGTGTTGCTCATCCTCTGAGCAACCAATCTCTCTCCTCATCTTTGATGGCCCTGGTGGCTTCTTTGGCTAACATCTCGGCTGACTTCTCCTTTGGCTTCCCTCTTTTCAAACTTCCTGTAGAAACAGTTCGCTGGCTTCCTGTAGAAACAGTCTGCTAGCTTCCTGTAGAAACAGTCTGCTAACTTCCTGTAGAAACAGTCTGCTAACAGTTCTCTGTCTTCCTGTAGAAACAGTCGGCACTGTCTTAGCCTGCTTGTCCTCTCTCTGCTGTTCATCAAATGTTTCCTTGTTTGCTGGAGGCCCTTCTTGCTGCTGTTGTTCTCCAAAAATGGAGGGCCTATCTTCGTTATGACTTCCCTATAGCTGTAACTACTGTTTCAGCAGCTCATTCTCCTCCTGTACTTTGTCTCTTTCAGCTTAGCCAGAGTTTCCTGTAGAACCATCCTAGCTTCCTGTAGAGCTGTCTTTGAGTCCATCCTTTCAATCCTTTCTCTCCAGGTGGATGTTTTCGGGCTCCGTCGTTCATAGGTGATGGATATCTTTGGGGGAGACTCCTCCTTTTGTTTAGTTGTGGCGTCCTCAATGATAATTGGCTCTTTTCACTGTGGTTGGGGTCTGCCCACTTTTATCCGTGTGCTCCTTCTTGCTTTAAAGTACATGGATGTTCCCCTTTTTCGCCTCCCTTTTTTGCTTTGGAGATGTGCTTAGGGCAGCAAGCACAGTTGCTGCCTCCCTAGCCAATATCTCGGGTGATTTCTCCTCTTGCTGCTCTTTTTCCCCGCTTCCTGTAGAAATCCCTGTGCATGTTTCTGCCTGTTTTGCTGACTGTGTTTTCTCCTTTTGTTTTTGTATGGTTTATTTGGCTGTGACACTCTTCAGTTGGACTTTCTCGGCCTTCTTTGTTCTGCGCTGCATCCTCTTTTCCCTTGGTGTTTTTGCTGTTGTTTCTTCCCCTGTTTTAGGCTTAGCAATCTGGCCCATTTCTCCTTTTCCTCTTTGTTCTTGCTGTGCCTGGATGTCTTGCGGTTTTTCACCATCGATTTTATCACCTTTTTCAATGTGTTCTTCTTCCTCACTGCTGGATGGGGTGATATCTTTGGCCAAAACTCTGATATTGTCATCCCTAGACATGTTTTGGAAGATTTCCCATGATATGGGGACAATGTAGGTGTGCAGGGCATCTTCTACTAATAATTTGATGAGCCCATGATGGGCCATCTGGTCTGGAATCCATTCATTCATTTTTGTCCCACACTCAACCAGTGACTGAATAGGGAATGCTGGTTTCAAGACTGCTGTGACTCAGCTCTCAGCGATCTGGTTATGAAAGGAAGAGTTTTTCTTCTACAGACAGAGGACAGAGACCAAGTTTTCTTCTCAGGGCACATTCAGATATGCAAATTTTAAAATTTTCATCCACAGGCTGGCTCTCACAGCTGCATATGCCTTCCTTATAAGAGAATTTTAGAAATAGGAAATGTGGAGAAGAATCTTGATGCAGACACAACTGAGAAACTCACTGCAACACACAAGCAAACTTTCTATTTCCAATACACAGGCAGATTTTCACTGATTGTCCAATCTGATGCCATGTTTAATTCAGCACCTTGCACAAACAAACCATGCATAGAGGAGTTTTTTTCGAGCCTACCTCGTCTGGAGCTCCAAATTCAACGAAAATTCTGGGTTTTCCTTCCGCAGAGCTGTTCTCTGCCTTTTCTGTAGACGCCTTCCTGTAGGCGGCTCTTGTTTCCTGTAGAACGAAATAGTGCTCCCTGTAGAATGCCGATAAGCAGGAGGGTTCTGAAAAATGGTCGAGAAAGATTGGTTTGCTACTATGGAGGTGGTATGGAGCTTGTTGCAGCTGCAAGGACGATGATAAACTGGAAACAACGGAGGTGAGAGTTTGATTGGCTGTTTATGGAGACTTCCGTTGATGGAGGGTGAGCTGGCCAAGTGCACGTTGGCCCCATGCAGACCGTTTAAACAACCACCACTAATCACGTCCATCACGTTCACCAGACTGTTTGTTCTCTGCCTGTAATCACGTCCATCAATCACGCTGGAGTTTTACTACCTGTTTCCAGTTTTCTTCCTGAGATGGCTGAGCACACGTGTCATAGTCACCCACCGAGCGCTGTTTGAACTGGATGAGGGTGGCCAGTTAGCTGGCCACCGATTTTTTTAATCACAACCATCTCATTGTTCACGCAGTTCTCAAATTACATTCATGCAACAAAGGAATTAGTTTCAGTCACGTACCTGGAAGTCGAACGACTGCTTGTGAAGCTTTTTGCTGCTGCATGCTCTGATTCTGCTGCTGCATGCTTGGATCCTTTGATTGCATGAGGGCTTGGCTGATGGTTTTTGATTGCTTTTCATTGTGCAGGTGTCCTCTGGCCGGATCTGAGCTGCATGCAATTGTTTCCACGTTCAGATCTGCACCTTCAAGCTGCTGCTGCTGCATGGTCACAAAACCAGAACTTGTTTTCGCCATTGCTCTCAAATGGCAAAGAGGATCGATATGAAACTTGCTAAGCATGTTTCTATCATCATTATGCATCTCCCATAGCAAAATCGTGATCAATGGATGCACGGATTTCAAGAAAAATGGAAAATGGCTGACGATTTCAGAGATCGATTTCTCGGAAACCGTGCATCGGAATCGGCTGAAACTGCTTGGGTAGGTTACCATCACTCATATGCATATCCCCATGAAACAAGTTTTGAAACGGATGCACGGTTATGGAGAAAATGCAAAAATGGCTGATGGTGATGGAGGCTGATTTCTTGGAAACCGTGCACCGGAATTGGCTGAAACTGCTCAAGCATGTTACCATCACCCTTGTACAATTCTCCATAAAACGGTTTATCAAATGGATGCATGGTTTTCAAGTTATGGCAAAAACAAATTTTGTTCTATGGATTTTTGCTTCAAGGCACTTTGCATTTTTGTTGCATGGTATGAAAAAATGAATTTTGGCTATGATGCAGGTATGGAGATGATGGAGGAGGAGTTGGAATATTGCATGAGGACTTCTGAACCCTTGAGGAAGCTACAATGTTCGCCCAACCACTTTTTGAAATCCATGTCTAGTTTCCCACAATTTCTACAGGAAGTTCCTGTAGAAGCTCAATGAGAAGCACAATGAGGTGGAAAAAATGATGGAGAAAGGCAAGGGATGGACACACAAGTGCTTGTAGGCCTAATCAACAGATTCCCACCATTAGATTCACTTTTGAAATTGGATTTGGCTCGTCCAAAGGTTCTACAGGATGTTTCCTGTAGAAATACAGAGCTTCCTGTAGAAGGCACAAGAAAAATTCCTTTGATCTGGATTTGAGTGCTCCTCCTGTCATGAAACATCCTTCTTGCAACCTGTAATGTCGTTGCTGTAACATGAAATTATTCAATGGAGATTAGCTTTATTTTTCTTTTTCTTTTTCTCTTTTTTTTTTTTTGAAAAACAACTAGGGCGCCTCATGGAGGTTTTCACCCTAATTGCCTGCCTTGGTCGCCTCCAAGGGAGGTTTTCACCCAAAGATCTTATTCTCTTTTCTCTTTTTTTTTCCAACCCATTGACCGCCTCATGGAGGTTTTCAATCAATGAGCCAATCTAAGGCGCCTCCGAGGAGGTTTTCACCTTAGATTTCTATTTTCCTCTTTTTTCATTTTTTTCTCTTTTTTTTTTTTTTTTACCCTACCCTACTTGAAAAACAAAATCATTTTCAAGTATAGGAATACTTCCAATGGAGCCATGTGCACATCGAGATTAAAAAAAAAATGATGTGAAGGCTCGAAATGCATGCTTGGACAACTATCTAGATCTCAGAGACCAAATGATCTGGCGTTGAAGGGATCGAACATAGCTGAGGAAGAGAGTACCGCTGCAACTTAGTCACCTTCTGAAACCATATCTCAATATAGCTTTGATATCCTTGGTCCTTTTGCTGATCTGGATCATTCTTCATGTCACCTTC
The DNA here is from genome assembly GCA_031772625.1 of Pinus tabuliformis. Lineage (NCBI taxonomy): Eukaryota > Viridiplantae > Streptophyta > Pinopsida > Pinales > Pinaceae > Pinus > Pinus tabuliformis. The sequence goes on along the minus strand of CM062804.1, from coordinate 777,959,939 downwards.
TATCATGACTTTCTCATCTTCCTCCTTTTGCTGATCTTTCTCTTGAATACATGGAAGATTTAATGGTAACCATGAGGAAACTCTCTCGATCTTTGATTCTGATCTATTCTCTTCATCAAGTGCAGCCCATGGTTCTTTGATCTCCTCTTTTGAATCTTCTTTTGCTGGATGTGATCCTTCAATGCTTTCAAGATAGTCTCTGCTTTTCAACACTCTTCCTGAGCTATGGTGAAGATCATTGAGCTCAAGAGGAGTTGTTTGCATATGTTGTGCCTCAGATTTGCAATGGGGTTGAGCTGCTCCATTGTATGGCTTTGGAAATGGTACGGGTAGTTGAGTGGAGGTGTGAGATTGAGATGGAGATGGATGGCATTATGGTTGGGTAGGCATTTGGGGTTGCCTTGGTGGAGGAGGAGGCGATGGTTGTGGATGAGAAGGTGGTGGAGGAAAATGAGCAGGATGAGAGTTGTACTGGGGCCTCCACCCCTAATGAGGTGCATTCCACTGAGGCTGTTGCTGAGCATAAGAGTGAAATGAATGAGCAACTGGTTGGGCATAATATGGATCTGTGAAGGAAGAAGGAGGAGGTGTGAACCAGGAAGGATGAGCAGGGGGACCCCAAGAAGGCATGAAAGTGGCTTGATAGGGGTCATAATAGGTCTCGGGTGTCCCTTGCAGTTCCTGCTGGTAAGATCTAGGTCCATGCGGCCAACTTTGGTTCATGTAATAGAGTGATTTAGTGGATCCTTTGACTCTCTGATATGCAGCTTTGAATCTGGGTAAAGAAGGGCACTGATCTGTAGGATGGTATTCTTCACAGATGAAACACACTTCTAGGGAGTGCATTGGACATTCGTTCCTAGGATGCTTTCTAGTGCACCTGGGACAAAAAATGACCAAAGCCCTCTTGGCTTCCTCTTGCTTCTGTTGGATCCGCAAGGTATCCAGTTGCATGGCAAGAAACTGCCTCATATCACTCTTGAAATCTTTGATCTGATTCTCAAATTCATCTTTGGATAAGATGTTGCTCCCAACATTTCTACTTGTAGCCATTTGCTTCAGAGGAATGTTTTCTTCTTCTTCTCCCCTAGAGGTTCTTTAAATATGCCTTGATGTCCACCCAGGGGTTCTTTAATCACAGCCATCGAAGAAGAGAGAACGTTGGCTGTGTGAAGCAGTGGGGGTGTTGTGCAATCATTTTTCTAACTTATCTCTACTCCTACAAGACATGAAATGAAATCTTTTTGGTTGATTTTTTCTTTTTTCTACTTCTACATGCAAAACAGAAATAGATTGAACTGCAACTAACTATCTTGCTAAAATGAAAATGCGGAATTGAAATGAAAGCAGGAAAGGACTAATCTATTTTGCTCAAATGAAATTGCAGGAATGAAATGCTAGGCTACGCTTGCGGAATTGAAATGCTAATCTATGAAAGCGAGAAATGCTAATCTATGAAAGCGGGAAATGCTAATCTACTTTTGCATAAACGAAATTGCATAATGGAAATGAAATAAACTACTTAGCAGAAGATTGTAGTGGAAAATAGAAGAAAAGCGGCAATCACCATACTCTGACGCTTCCCCGGCAACGGTGCCAAAAAGATGGTGGGCCCCAGTATTGTAGCAATAATGCTACAACTCCTGGAACTCCCTTCTTTAATTTTATCAACCCGGTAGTTCATAACAAACTTGGAAGCGACGGTGCTGTATGCACAAGTACTAGCTCTTGCTGCAACTGTCACTTGGTCAGCTGGCACAAGTCCGCTAGGGGCTCAAGCCAACTTCTATGAGCTCTTAGAAGAAGCTTTTTAACTGATGGACGAAAGCTAACTCAAAGGAAGCTAATCTACTTGCGGAAAGAAACTGAAAGCCAAAAAGAAATACAAACCCTAGCAAACCCTAATTCTACCAACTAGTCCTACTGATGCAAAAATGAGAATGCAAACTACGAGAAGAGATGCCATTACTTCTAGGAAGGTAAAATGCATGTGTCTAAGTTATCACTATTTGAAGAAAACATCTTTTTGTATTTTTGATTAAGTTATTAGAATTATCATGCATGTGCTTTTAACTGGCTTTTCACTGTGCAGGGATGGATCAAGGAGGAGAAACGCTTGGAAAAGGTTGGGATGGTACAGAGAGGGTCTAAGGGATCCCTAACATTCTTTCCGAGAGTTTCACAAAGTCTGGATGCCATGCAATCGTGTTTATGAACTTCTACAGGAAGTCTGCAGGGGTTCTACAGGATGTTCAGAGATTTCTACAGGATGTTCTGAAAAGAGGATTTTGGAGAATGGATGGAGGGAAAAAGATGGAGGAATGAGTATGGAGGTGAAATAGGGGTGTGAAGAGGTCTAGGGCTTGGTGGATGAGGCTAAGGAGCGATTGGATTTGTTCAAGGATGGATGAAGCGATGTTGCACAAGAAGATGAGAATCATGGCAAAGTAAGCGGATGAGGCAAATGTAAGGTAAGGGTTATAAGTGAAGGGCGAAGCAGGTAGGTTGGATGGAGTATGGGCAGGTAAGGAAGGATAACAGGTACTCTGCAAGTGGTTTTTCAAACTGACCAAACAAAGACATGCAAGAAAACAAAGATCTAGTTATAAAACCTATGACCTAGTTACTTCACTCTAATCTGACCTAACAACAAAAGGAAATGAACAGAAGTTTATTTGCAGTGAAACCATGTGAAACAACTATGAAACTAAGTGATCATAAACCTAAGCATGCATCCAAACTGATATCAAGTTCTACGAACGAGATTCAAACACTAATGATTGCATGGTGAAGCAAAGAAAGTGTTTTTGTTTGGGACAGCATGGTTACTTCAACTCCAGCCCCTGATCCAATAAGGAAGAGGTGAAACCAAAAGTGTTTGCTGACCCTTTTTTGGAGCTTTTTCCTATTATTATCCTACCAATATATTCTAAACATAAACAGCTACTTTAACCATCAAAAGAAATCTAAATAACGAAGCAAGATCTAAATCTAAATAGCAGATTTTATTTTAAGAACACAACAAACACATAAAGATAAATGAAGGAGGTACTGGGCGCTTGAGATGGGCCCAACCACAAGAGCTACAGCCTCCCAAGAGAGATTTTGAGCTGGTGCAAAGCTGGATTCATCTTTATTGATCAAGAAATGAAAAGTTACATCAAAATTGTCCACAAGAAGAACTTGCAAATGAGCTGAAAGCAAAGCTAATCTATTGCATCCAAATCGAACTATAAACTAGCTAACTATTGGCTACAAAATGACTAACCACTAGCTAACTATCTATTGGCTAACTAGCTAACATCCACTGGCTAACAAAATGACTAACTGGCTAACCAAAATGAGGCCCTAAGCCTTCTTATTTATACAATTTGAGGACCCAACAGTCCTCCTAAAATTTAGGGACTCGACTGCCCAAGACTTGTAGTTAACAACAGTCCTACTTGACTTGCTTGGCTGCCCTTGTGCTGATTGATTCAGTGGCCCTTGAACTCCGAGTTGATGGTAGAGAATTCGAGGTAAGGGCCCATAAATGAAGGGGACACCTTCCTACAAATCCTCTAGCTTGTTCTCCCACGAATTTGGCTGCCAAGTGCTCATTAAGACCTTCAATTTTGTCTCCAAGTTGACCAAAAAGGCTACACAAAGCACCCATTAGACTTGTTGGCATAATGAATAACCAAATTCACTCTATTAACATAAATATAATAAAAAACATGCAATAAACTAATGAGAATGGTGGATTAAGTCAAATTAGGAGGTTGAATGAGCCCAAATAATTGTCCATTTTTGGGGCTCATCAGTAATCTTGTAAGCTGCTTAAGAAATGGGAAGGCCTCCTACTACCTCATTAGACAGAATTGGTCCTACTGATATTTCTCTAATAGGAGGAAGATCCAAATCCCATACTCCATTTCTTTTGACTTTTGAATTTTTCAGCAAAAATATACGCAATTTTTTAGTTGATTCTGGAGCTTCGTCCAACATTCTATTAAGAACAGTTTATACGAAATTGAATGTGGAGCTCGAAAAATCTGTTGTTCGCATTGTGCAGTTAGACTGATCCTAAGTCAAAGTTATAGGAGAACTTAATCAAATCACTATTAGACTCTCATCAAACCCGAAAGTATGTCAGGTCACTAACATCCTTATAGCTGATATCCCCGAATTCTATGGCCTAATCCTTAGTAGAGACTAGTCAGAAAAGCTTCATGGCTATTTCGCAACCGATTGGTCCCACATGTGGCTTCCCTATAATGGCAAGACAAATCAAATAAGGGTTGACCAAGAGAAACATCAAAAGTATATCGTCATAGAATTAGATGGGGAAAACGAACCAATCGCATACAACATCAATATCATTGGAAATTACTCAGTCAAATCATTTCTAGGAAATTTTAATGCAAATACTTCACCCTTCTTGGAAAATTCTATTATATCACAAGTTGAAAATTATTCTCAAACAAATGCTTCTAAGTGTATAAATTTTGTAGATAAACCTGTAGTTAGCTCTTTGTTTTGGAAATTATTTTTTGATGGATCTAAATCTAACGATGGAGTCGAAGAAGGATGCATATTAGTTAGGCCAGAAGGGGAAAATAATATGTTAGCATGTAGGCTTGAATTTGAATGCACAAACAACACTGCCGAATATGAAGCATTGGTTCAAGGGCTGTATAAATCCATTAGCCTTGATATCAAATATCTTCAAGTATTTGGAGATTCGGAAATTGTGATAAAACATGTAAGAAATACTATACACTATCTGTCTGGACATTTGAAACATTATCAATCGTTAGTCTAGGACCTCACTTCTCATTTTATAGTGTTTAATATTTCCCCTATCCCAAGACTCCAAAATGCAAGTGTCGATCTTTTGGCTAATGTTGCATCCAAGCTCATTCCACCAGGAGATTATAGCCTCGATCGCTTTTCTATTGAATTAATTTTTAGGCCTTCTATTCTCGACAATATCACCAATTGGTGAGTCTTTAATAATGATTCAGATATCATAAGTTTTATAACATCTGAAGGCTCTTATGACGACTAGATAATAGATGAAGATCAACATGACAGCCAACTTAAGCAAGAAACAATTGTGAATTCCATACCTAAGTCTGTGGTTAAGATGGAAGACTCATATGATCTTAAGGACAGGTTCAAAAAGCCCACCAACTCAAAACTTAAAAGTTCAAATTTGAGGTTTGAATTAGTTAAACTTGGAACTGACCTTAAACTTCAAAATATCAATCTAGGACTTGCTCTTACACCAGATGAAAAATCAGCCTTCATTCATTTGTTGAAGAAATACAAGAATGTCTTTGCTTGGAACTATGAAGACCTTAAGACATATGAAACTTCCATCATTCAAAATACCATTCCCATGATATCTGATGAAAAACCCATGCAATAGAAGCTAAGAAAGATCCACCCGATTTTAGAAAATCAGATCAAATCTGAATTGAATATGCTACTCAAAGACAAAATATTTTTTCCTATCAGGCACTCAAGGTGGGTTTCCAACCTAGTTCCGGTCAGAAAAAAGAATGGTGGTATTTTAATATGTATAGAATTTCGCAATCTCAACAAAGATTGTTAGAAGGACAACTTCCCATTACTCCCTATGGAACAGATACTGTAATTAGTTGCAGGCTCAGAACTAATGTTTTTTCTGGATGGATTTTCAGGTTATATTCAGATTCTAGTACATCCAGATGGTCGGCTAAAGACTACATTTCAAACCAAATGGGGCACCTATGCCTATCAAAAGATGCCATTTGGATAATCAATGCTCGTGCAACATTTCAGAGAGCCATGGACATAAAATTCAAACGTTTGGTGAACAAATCAGTGGTAATTTATTTAGATGAGATAATTGTGTATTCCAAAAAGCGCAGTAATCATTTAAAGGATTTAAAACAATCTTTGAGCCTTGTGAGAGGTATGGAATTTCTCTCAATCCCAAGAAATATTTCTTTGCTTTAAGTGAAGGAAAGCTCCTTGGATTTATTGTATCCAAAGGAGGAATTCACATTGATCTTGATAGGATAAGAGAAATTTCTAAAATCCCTTTACCTCATAACAAGAAATCCATGCAATATTTCCAAGGTGAGATAAATTTTGTCAAAATATTTGTCCCTGACTTTTCGAGAATTGTTCTACCTCTCCAATCTATGATTAAGAAAAAATATCTTTTTAAATGGGGACATACTGATCATGAAGCCTTTGATTTGATTAAACAAGCAATCATAAATGCTCCCTCTTTAGCAAACCCGAAATTTTCTAATCATTTCATTTTATATACCTCTGTTTTCGAGAAATCATATGTAGCTATATTAAGACAAGTCAATGATGACAAAGCCGAAGCACCAATTTCTTTCTTTAGCTCTAATTTGCAGGGGGCCGAATTAAACTATTAAGATGTTGAAAAACAAGCTTTCGTTGTTTTCAAATCAATAAAGAATTTCAAACCCTTTCTCCTCAAAAATCACACCAAGGTAGTAGTCCCATTCTCAGTAGTGAGAAATTTATTAATACAAGAGATGTAGGTGAGAAAAGAGAGAATTGGGTAACATTAACACTGCAAGAATATGACATTGAGATCAAACAACCTAAAATTGTAAAAGGTCAAGGTTTTTGCAAAATGTTAGCAGGAGCGTCCAACTTACCAGCACTACAAGATTCAAGTGATGATATACAAGTATATGAGGTAAGCCTCAACAACATTGAATCCAAATATGTTGATATCATCTTTTATTTGAAAAATGGATATGCCCCTATGCAACTAAGTTACAAAAGAAAAAGGGCTTTGAGGTTAAAATCTAAACAATATTGAATCATCAATAATGTGTTGTTTGGAATGAATTATGATACTGTTTTGCTTAGATGTCTTGAAAAATCTAAGGCAGAAAAGGTTTTGCAGGAACTCCATGATGGACCAGCTAGTGGACATTTTGGAGGGGACACAACTGCACATAAAATCCTACATGTTGGATATTATTGGCCAACCTTATTCAAAGATGCACATGAATATGTAAGGAAATATAAAATTTGTCAAACAGCTGCTGGGAGATAGAGGAAACCCGCATTACCATTACAGCCAGTCAACATTGAATAACCATTTGAATAATGGGGACTGGACATACTGGGTGAGATCGTTCCTCACTCCTCAAAGAAGCATAAATATATTACAACCACTGATTACTTCACAAAATGGGTGGAAGCAATTCCACTTAAGGTAGCCAATTTTGATAACAACATTTAATTTATTGACCAATTTACTATTACTATATTTGGTCTACCATCTGCCCTCATGTTTGACAATGCGTCTTATTTTACAGGCAATGCTATGAAAGAATTTTCTCTTACAAGAGGTTTTAAACTAAAATACTCTGACAAATATTATCCTCAGGGAAATGGCTTGGTCAAATCTACAAACAAAAATCTCATAAGAATAATCAAATGAACCGTTGATCAAAGTCATAAAAAATGGCACAAACCTTTAACATTTTCTCTATGGGCAGATCGAATAACTCAAAAGGCTTCATTAGGAACTTTTCCTTTTAATTTGGTTTATGGGAAAGAAGCTATCCTCCCTACAAATGTATCTATTCCCTCTCTAGCCTTGGTTCAATTTATTGAAGAAACCCCTTCCTCTTCTATGCAAGTAAGACAATCACAAATCCTTAAGCTTGAAGAAGAAAGGGAAAATGCCAAAATCACACATGCACATCATCAAAAGTTAGTCAAATATTCATTTGATGTGAATTATGTAAGTTCAAAATCCTTTCAACTCAGATACCTAGTATTGAAGTGGGATAAAGCACATGAGGAAAAAGGTAAGCATACCAAATTCCAAACAATGTGGCTTGGCCGGTTTCAGATTGTGGAACAAATAGGCCCATCAACCTTTCTATTGCAATATTTATCAGGCAAGAGAGATTCTCTGCCTATTAATGGGCAGATCCTGAAAAAATATTTTTCATAGAAGATAATCTCTTCTATCCTTTGTATACTATTGCTTTTACTTTTTAGGAAAATAAAAATTGAGTAGCATTTACTTTTTGCCTTTACAATCATAATCTCTTTTATATTTTGACTTTTCCCTTGTATAAGTAGAGATTGTTGAGAAGATTATTTTTACATTTGAAACATAAGCTAAGTTCTATTACTCTGAAATTGCTTGTCCTCTACCAAAATTACTTGTCCTTTGATAAACTTTAATTTCGTAAAGAAACCTTTGTTCTACCATCAGTTAAGAAAAGTATCTATAACAAAGCAAGGACTCTATACATATAAGCATATTTAACTCTAAATTGTCATCCGGAAACTCTTAAGGAGTCAATGATTCTCCCCATCTAGTAAGCTTTCACATTTTAGAGTGTAATTCTAAAATATTCTTAAAACTTAAAGGATAATAGGTCTCATCAAGAGCCAACTTACCATGATCATAGGGAAGTAACAAGCTGACATTACCAATACTACATATCAAAACAGGGTAATGGCTTGAGATTATGTTAATCAAAAGACAAGGGGTCTCATTACGAGCCAACTTGTTCAGTTAAAGTTACAACCAGTGAATGGCATCGTCAATTTTTGCCACCAAACCAAGACAATGACCTTTAAGAAGAAAATGAAAATTTTAAGAAAAATGAATTGTTTAGAAAAAAATGAGAAAGAAAGTAAGTATATAAATATGAATTTATCTTTAAAAATTGCACTCTTACCTAGATAGGATACTGAATCATTGCTGGTTAAAAGGTAACCCTGTCGAGGCTATGGATGCCTACTGGAAGCAGAGGCTCTACCTATGACAACTGAGTACATCTAAAAGCTAATTTGCGAGAGCCCCATGTTTTTATCTTTAAAACCAAGTAATGACTGATGTAGACAAAGAAATTTTCATATTGAAGAGGATAATCAAATGGATGATAATTAGGTATATATATATTTTTATTATTTAGAGAAATGTTACTTATATTATAATTCATGTATTTTTATTTTCTAAACTACCTTTATTTTGGAAGTTTTTAGAAATTAAAAAAAAAAAATCTGTCAGAGATAACTGGTTCTTCTAGAGAATTTCCAATTGTTGTGCTATTCAACAACCCCCCATTTATTGATGTAATAGCTAATATTATATTAATAAATGGGGACCCTTGATAAAATCCTTCAAAAATAAATTTAGGACTCAGACACTTTCTTTTAAGTTTTTTTACGAATAAATAAAGATATCGAGTCACAACCCTTTGAAAACTAGCAAGTCTCGCCTTTTCGCACACTGTTGGATCAAGTGTGTCAACAAGCCTTGTTAACAAGAAAAACCACGAATTGTGATCAAAAGGATCACTATGCCTAACTTAAATATCATTGGGATTTTAATTTAAATCTAAGACCTATGACATTTCCTATTTAATAAAGATCGTATCGTAATCGCACATTGGCGCTCAAAAAGAATGCAAACCCATAAAGCATGTTGAAATGTGTGAAATGCGATATTGTGATAGGACCAGTTAACCTTACCGCATTGCGTCAAGATACTTAAAAAGGAATAAATCTTACGAACTGTGCGATCTTGTGAAATGCGATAGAAGCCCGGACCCAATAGAAGCCAATGTAATAAATGGTACTTAAGTCCGCCACGTAGTTGAAAGTGCTTTATAAGTTAATTACTCTTTCAAACAAACTACACTCTAAGTAAAAAAGAATATATACTGCATATCCAACATTTCACATCTCGTAGAATCCTAAAAAAATTTGAGAAAGCACACAGACAAATATGCGATAATGTGATTTGCGATATTACATCGCAATTGCAAAATCGACATTCTCGTAACTTAAGTCTGCCACCTTACAAGTCTTCCTTCCTATTTTGCGATGCGGTACATTAATGAGAAATAAAGGTAGTAATAAGGGACCATTAGTGGCTATTCAATACAGGTTAATGGCATTTATGTTAAAAAGAGGATCGGCATGATACAATATCTTTTCATCTATGTTTGATTAAAACTCATTTCTTGTCACCTTTTCAGGTTATCTGTATCATTCATTCTCATTGTCATTCTTACTTGTGTTTATCTGATAACTTCTGCTTTGCTCCATTTCAGGAAAAATCCATAGGAACCATTATTAGAAACAATGGGAAAGAAGGGAAAGGCAGATGCGTCCGAGAAATCAGAAATGATTCCTCTTTTCTCTAATACTACGTGTAGCAGAGACGAAGGAACTACAACTTGGGAGGCCATGTACAACTTGTTAGAAAAGGATCACCCCAGGCCACTAGAAAAAAAGGCCATAGTAGATTACCAAGAGTCATCTGATGCCTCCTATTTTGAGAGGACATGCTCTTTCCCACACTGCATAGCTGAACAAACAAAGATAATCCCATATACGGATATGGTCAAATGGGTAATTGATGAGGCAGACATTCCAGACTGAACATTTAAGAATCACAGGCAAGAGGTCATGGGGTCTTTTTTAGTAGATAACCTACGACTCATATACCAGTTACCAAAGTCGCAGAAGTTCTAGAACAAACAGTTCCCTGAGAAATTTGCCAACGAAAATGAATACCCCACATACGTCACGCAAACCTGGACAGCAAGCGAAGGCAAGCTCAAATGGGATAAAATGGGTATGTACTCTACAACATCCATTTCTCCCCCTCCTAGTTTTGCATCAACAATGTTATGTAGATTTTTCGATAAACCTGATATGACCATGTTTTCCATGGAATGTCTCCCATTGATAGACGCATCATTTAATGCAACAATAATGAATAGGGCTCAAATTCTATCAGACAATTTGGCTAAGGATATTATAGAATATAGAAGGAAGAGAAATTCTTCTCTAAGAGTGTTTTCCCCCTTTTACATGAGTGCTTTCGTAATGGATGCAATCTGTTTTAGTTCTAAATTTCCAAATATGAGATGGAAGTGGACTGTACAAGACTCGCTTCCCATCCATATGTACCACAACATTTTGTGGAAATCTCAATTTCAACCTCATTTTTATAATACCCATCCATAAAGAAGTGTACAACGAACCGCCCCTAGGTTCACTAAAGAGGTTGAGATAGATATTTTGCCAGTAGCCAGATGATTTGGGGAAGAAGCCTTTACCTACATTAGAGTATTCGAGAGCATCGCTTCACTGAATGTTTTCCCATATTATGTCCCCGACAAACTAATGGCTAGAGAAATAGCCTACCAAACAACAGGGGAAGGTGGATTAAGCAGAGGACTGAAAGAGCAGAAGAAGGCCATTTGAGTTACATTCCCATTACAATGTGGTGCATTTGTGTTACATGATTTTGCACATGCATGAAAAGAACCAGAGATTATTAAATCTATGAAATTAGCTACATTTTCGGGAAGGTAGTATGACCCAAACGACACTGTTAATAATTTTACTACTATGGTAAAAGTAAAGTCGTTCACCCACGAAGGGGATGCCTTTGATTACCTCTTCCTACAGGCAGAAACATTTTCACAAGTGTTTCATTTGGCATTGGAACTTTTAACCCCAGATGATATTATGGCTTTCCATGTGTATAGGGAAAAAATATTATTGAAGGTCCCATTAGACCTATTGCAGATAGAACCAATAAGGGAGCCAACTCCTAGTGTAATCTTGGAGGACAACTCCAAAGAAAACTCTAAAGAATAAACCCAAGAGAGATATATGCATGAGTGAGAGCACTTAGAGAAGTAGTCTCAAAATGGAGGAGGAAACACAAATAAAGAGTCCAAGAAGGACACAACTAGAACTATAGAAGAAACGATTGAGCAAACCTCAGCAAAGAAACAAGAAGAAATTTCCTCTACATCAACTCAGTCAGGTAAAAGCCCAATTATTGACATGGAACAAGAATGGGAATAGTTCAAGAAAAATCTCCACACAGATTCAAACCCTGAGAAAACTTCTGAGATACAAACCCCTAAGCAAATCCAACACAAGTCAAATCTGAAAATGACAGAGGAAGGAGCTAAGGGTACTCAGGACGTTGAAATCATTCCTGCAACTCCTACTTTAGAAATTGTTTTGGGAGTTGAAGAAATACCTCCACTAGATGTATTTTATAGTCCTACCCACAAAGTTGTGGTTAAGAGACAAAGGAAGAAAAGAAAGTTGGACACTGTAACTGTTACAACTTCCAAAAATGAACCAATGGACATCATTTGGAAGGACTCGCCCATGGACCCATTTGAAAATCTCACAAAATTGTCACAATTCACAGGAGCCTATGCCACAACAACTATTGAAAAAGTGACAGAGGTCCAAATTCTTCTTAAGGAAAAGGAACAAAGAATTCTGCTGTTAGAACAACAATTAGCTCAGGAAAAATCCAATCAACAAGTAGAATTACAAGTAGCCCAGCTCCAATAGGAATTTGAACAGATGAGAATACAACATCAGGCCAGCTTAGCAGAAAGAGATGCATAGATACAAGCTATGACATATAAGTTTAAGGATAATCCACAAATCGATGAGTTCATAAAGGAGGAATTAAGTCTTAAATCCCAACTAATGCAGCAGAAGGAAGTACTTTTCCAAAAGATCTCGCAGATAAGTCATTATTGCGAAACCAGTGATAAGCTTACAAACCAAGTTGTTGACATGAGACTTGAGTACAACAAAATCCATAAAAGGATTTCTAACTTTATCACATGGCAAGAATCAAAGGATGGGAGAAAGGCTGACCTACCAAAGCTGGAGGAATCTCATAAAGACATCTTGTTCACAGATTGGGATTCTTGGTTGAAACAAGCAGAAAGGGAAACAACGATAGCAGCGACAACAACAAACAACATAATAGAAGCCATCAATGGGAATCTGCATGGCGCCAATCTGGTTACAGAATGTATATCAGGATTTCTTCTGAATGTCAAACAATTAGAGCAACATTGGAGACAGGAAGCACAGGAAAAGAAGGAGGCAATCAGATAGGTAAGCAAGCTAAATTGGGAAGCATACTTGAAGTTTTTAGTGAAACCATACAACTAGTGGATGACCTTGATGTGCTTAAAAAACTCCACACAAAAGATGGTTCCAACATTGATAGACACCATATTTTCCGGGCAATTAAAATCTGTGATCGACCAACCGACTCAGCTCAAGCCAATGATTGATATTTGCGATCCTAGAGATCAAGTCCAAAGGAGTTAGCCTTTTAATTTATTTTTCTTTTAGTTTTATTTTTTGCATATTCTGAGGAAGGTCGTTTAAACCTCCTCAACTATTTTTTGTGATAATATATTTTAAGACCTATAGTTTAGTATTTAAACCCGTCACATGCATTTAGAGAGGGGTCTAGAAATTTTGACAGAAACGTTCTTTGAAACATTGCACTTCTGTAATTTTGAGGAGGTTCTGATGGAATGTGTTAGAAAATTATATATTACAGAGCAATGGAACACATAAACTATATTGCAGAAATATAAACACAGAGAACACATAAAACAAGAGAGACATAGATATACGTGGTTCACCCAATTTGGGCTACATCCACAGAGAAACAACTAGTCCTTCCTTTTATATTATCCGACATGTTAGTCCCTTAAAATTTCCTAGGCTGAGGAGGAGATCAAGAACAGTAACCTCAAAAAACTTCAGCTTAGTAGCTAGCCCTACTGAGCAAGAGAGGGATCTCTCAAAGTTTTTTATCAGTGAAATGAATTTAAAGAAAATAAGTTTTAGGCTAGATATGTATAATTGTTTGTGTGTCAGTGAATTTTAGATTTCAGGGCTTGCTGGACTAGGGTTTGGATCCACAGATTAGGTCTAGGCTATAGGAGTGTAGAAGGAAATATGGAAAGGAGCTAGATATCTGAAGGCCATGGTGTATTTGGAATATTGTCAATGTAGTATAGAATAGAAAGTGTAGAAGAGACTAATGAGAATAAATAAGCATGAGTTCATTAGCTTTTAGAAGACATAAACATAACTATGAAAACCATATAAACGAAGCTTGAGATCAAGAATCCTGTCTATTTCACTGCAAGGCATCCATAGAAAGAAGACATAGTATGTGGATAAAGATGTTTTAAACATTAGAAAGTCCAACCCTTCTCTTTGAAAGAGAAATGATACATATAGACTCACTTAGACCACTTTCTCACCTTTAGGAGTCGAATTCCTAGGTGGTGGAACTGACTCCAAGATTCTCTCAACCAACAGGTGAGAGTGAGAAGGTGAAACTCAAACACTTCTTGGAGAGTTTGTTTAGGAGTTTGCTTCCTTTATGAGGCCTATTAAACATAAAAAACAACCTATCATGTACATTTATTCATGCCTTCATCACCTAGCCTCATAAAATGTTCCATTACATTAAGAGTTTTGACTTTGACCAAGTCAAACTGAAAGCTAGAAAATTTACACTGTGAAATTTACAATTAAAAACACAGGAAATTGTAGAAACGCATCACCAACTTTGAGCCCACTTTCAAGTGCCTTCCTGAGGTCCAAATGAATATCTGAGAGAACGATCAACTACATTTTCAAGTCTAGTTTCGAGGACATCTTGAATTTTTAAAAATCACCCTTGGGAAGGCCTTCAAAAATCCATTCGCGCAAGATTTCTCAAGGAGGATAGTGCCTGTCAAAAAAGGGTCTAGAAAGCTTATTTTTGTCCACATTTTCCATTTTTATCAAAATCTAAGACTCCTTTGGAAAATTTGAAGAAATGAGTTTTTAGAGGATGAAAAGGGATTTCCAAAAATGTAAAGTTTTCTTGAAATGGGTGCCTGAGGAAAAAGGGCAGTGCCAAGGCACTGCCCTCCTGGAACTACTTATTTTTTGAATTAGGTCTCAAAATTTGCAAAAAAAAAAAACTGATCAAAATTTCCTCAAAATTGGCCACCAGCTATAAAATGATGCATGTTAAGCCCTCATATATGCTTCAACAAACATATCTAAGTTTCCTTCATCATTTTGGTTCTTTTGGGCTTCTTTGAGCTTGTTTTCAAGCTACTTGACCTTGACATTACAAATCATGTTCTGAACCTGGTAATGGTGTGCCATGTGCCTTAACAGTTGATTGTATCTATTGGCTTTCTCTAGAAGCTTCTCCAAATGTTCATTGATCATGTTAAACCAATACTATTTGTCTTGACTCACCTCTAAAGCAATTCTGTCCTCTAGGTCTATCTCTTCATTCAGTAAAATGTGTTCTTCTTCTTCCTGTAATGCCTTCTTAAGCCCTTTAGTTCTTGGCCTCTTTCTCTTACCTCTTCCTTGTGTTCCTTCAGGCTCATTTGTCTCCATGACCGCTTTTCCTTTGCCGGCCTGCTGCAATAGTTTGGTTTGCTCTTTATCCATGATCAATTGTTTTTCCTTCAGTTGACTATTTTCCTATTCGAGGAATGAGATGATGTACCTTACTCTTGCCATGTTAACTATGAGTTCCTTGATCTGATAATCTTTGTCTCTGATAATCTGCTGCATGCTTGAAGTCTCATTTTCTATTTCCATGTCCACCAACTCAAACTGATACTCAATCAAATCTTTATCCTGTACTGGTGACCCCTGTTTTTTTGATATAGAAGGTTTGGCCCTTTCTGCAATTTGAGGAGAAAACACAAGTCCTTTTCATCTCTGGTATGTTTTGGTCACCTCAGGTCTAGGTGCCTTGGGAACCTCCTCTAATTTGTTTGATAACCCTACTTCCATAGGTTGTGCTGACGTGTCTTGGTGATGGATTGGTGAAGTAGTCTCATTTCATTTTTGAAACCCTAGATGATAGGAAAGGGGAAAAACAATGAGGGATGACTGAAAAATGAAATGATGGGTAGGTGGAGTGGAAAAAAGGAGGTGGATATGGATAGTGAGCAATTTATGAAAATGAAATGAGGTGGAATGAAAGAAATGAGTATTCATAAAAAATGAGAAAAGGAGTTTTAGGAAAACTATCCAAATTATTTAGGAATTAGCTAGGGTTTCACTTTTAGTGAAGTAACTTAATGTTTTGAGGCTGGTTCAGTGGTTCATATAGCATATTAAACATGTATAGAGGCGTACGAGGAGATTTTACATGTTTAACATATGAAAACTAGACTAGCCATCATCAACCCTATGATCATTTCATGGCAAATTCACTAAAAACCCTAACTGAAGAAAGCTTTGGCTTGAATTCATCTTGCAAAATAAAAATGTGAGTAAGATGGTGTACTTACTTGTGGATGAGCTTAGGATTGCAAGAAAATAGGTGATAAAGCTTAAAAATTCAATTTGGGTGAGTTTCGGAAAATTTTTAGGTACTTTGGTTCAAGTGTAGCACCCTAGCGCAGTGCAATGTTCTTGAGCGCAGTGTTGGCCTCCCAAGCGCAATACAGTGTCTCTGAGGGCAGCACCATCTTCCAGGCCACTTTTGGAGGCCTTAAACTGCTCCAAATTGATAAATTGATAGCTTGTTGGAAATATCATGAAGTCTTCTATAATATGGACTCCTCACGCATGTAATTTGGACACTCCATCAGGGAGAACAATCGATTTTCCCAAGGTCGCTCCAAAACCCTGGGTGTCTTTGACAAAAGCACAGTGCCAACTTGCAGAGCACGTTCGGATGCTTTCCACTAATACAAATCACAAGTTGAAGTTACCATTGGAAATCCTAGGATGTCTTCTACACAATAGAGTCCTTAAGAACTGCCAATACCTGTTCCAAATCCATGAAAATATGTGTTGAAGTCAGGCTATCCAGAAGTTCAACAACTCTCCCGTAGCAAGTGTAGCTTGAGCATGTATTTCAAATCATAACATATGTGCATAAACTAAAGGAGGTTTTTGTTCCTTGGAATATAATTGACAAAAACCTCTTTCACTTTTGTAAAATTCTTTTCCATTGAGTCAAAAACATATTTTAAAAAAAACTGTCCATATGAGAAATGATGAGACAAGGTAGTGTACTGTAACATTGTCTTATTTGAAATAAAACATAACCTTTACCTGCATTTTTCTTTCCCTAAGATGCTAACTCCCTTTTCCCACTAAATTACACGATGGAAATGTTTTTTTTTGACATATGGTATCATGATGCCACATGGAGTGAAACCCTAGACCATGACCTAAAATGAGGAATTTAACCATTTCATGACCCAAGACACTTAAATGAAGATATGATACCTCGAAGATGACAATGACCATGATGAGTGATGAAGACCATGAGTAAGTTAAGGGAGCAACAGTGACCTAGACAAAATAACCAGTTACCAAATTTTTATTTGAAGATTCACTGAAATGACAAAAAATTGACTTGACACCCTAACAACACCCTGTAAGAGCATATTTGATCACTGGTGACAGGCTGAACTGGCTGAAACTAACATTTTCTCCAATTGGGGATGGAAGCTCCTTGGAGGTTTCAAGAACACCGTAGAACTAGTATCCTTTTCATTGGGCATGGAGTAAAAATGTAAAAGAACAAACTCAAACTGAAAACTGACTGAATAACTGAACTGACTTGACTATAAATAATATACTGACTAAACTTACTTATGGCACCAAACCATCGAGATTTGATGGCTTCAAATTGTGATGATAACTGCCCACCTTCTGAATATGTATATACAATCATGTGTAATGATCCCTCTAGTGTAACCAATCCAGCAGATGGCTACCTACTTGATTTTTTCTTGTACTTTCCTCAAGCAAGCGGGAAAAAAAAAGCTAGGAAACTCTGGGTGTCCACTGAATATGTACTCATGATTCATAAATACAAGAAAATTCATCTTTCCATACGGCTGCAAAAAATTAATGTAAGGATCCTTAAAAAACTAAAATCTTACCTTGTTTTCAAATCTAGCAAAAATACAAGTACTCCTTTCATTTTGATCTGAAAGAATACTTGGTTGTTGATCCATAGGAAGGCATAGGGAAATATGACTTTCTACCAACTGAGTGCTGGCTGTAAATTTCTCAAGCACGAGCAACTCTGATTATATCTATGGCATACTTTCTATCTCAGACTCATACTCTTCCATTTCATAGCCTAAATCATCCTTGAACAAAACATATTCTTCAAGATTATTAAACATGTCAACCCTATCCTCTTCATGAAAGAAAACAATCCCTGTTATTTGATCTCCTTGTAGGAAATATACATCAAAAATTGGCTTACTCACAATAACTTCCTGTATAGTTTCATTAGTCTCATTACTGTCATCATTTAAACCCAGATTTTAATTTTCAAGATCAGGAGTAGGCCTTTCTCTATTTTGAACCGAGTCTGTTTCATCCAAGGGGGGAACTGCTAATTCTTGTTGGGAGGAAAAATCATAAAGGGCTTCTAATATATCATCTTCCATACATTCTTCATCCCCATACAAATTTTCAAGAAATTGAATAAAATTTTCAGAAATCTCACAACATCTATCCATCATTGATAAGGAAAAATTGTAGCTTTGATAATGTTGAAAGAAAATTGAATGAAAATCCTTTAGAGAATATAAACTAGCAGATGGTAGACTCTCATACCATTTCCTCCAAGGTAGCCATGAAAATATTCATCAGACAATCTTCAGGAAACTTAGCCTTTAATCTATGAATATGAAAATGAAATTTTGCCAAATGCAAACTAGCATCTTCTCCATCCTGACCTTTAAACTTTGGCAACCCTTTTTCCCAATCTATATAAGGAATTTGATTTGGAAAATGAAGAATATGAGCTCGAATCATAGGAGCATAACTTCGAGCAGTTGAATCCATCTTGAAAACAATTAAGACACCAAGAAGTTCTTCAAACTACTGGTTTTTTATCAGTGGAGTCGCCATGAAATTTCTGAACCTTTGGATTCTTCAACACTGGAGTTTCCAGGTGAAAGATGCACATCATTTCTTGTGCCTGATCACTATTTACCATCAACAATCAGATCTGATCCTTGTCGCTCTTTCCCAGGGAAGATATGATCTTTCGTTCCTCGACAACGGTGCCAAAAATGTTAGTCCCTTACAATTTCCTAGGCTGAGGAGGAGATCGAGAAGGGTAACCTCAAACCACTTCAGCTTAGTAGCTAGCCCTACTGAGCAAGAGAGGGATCTCTCAAAGTTTTTTACCAGTGAAATGAATTTAAAGCAAATAATGTTTAGGCTAGATATGTATAATTGTTTGTGTTGGTGAATTTTAGATTTTAGGGTTTGCTGGACTAGGGTTTGGAGCCACAGATTAGGTCTAGGCTGTATGAGTGCAAAAAAAATATGGAAAGGAGCTAGATATCAGAAGGCCATGGTGTATTTGGAATATTGTCAATGTAGTATGGAATATAAAGTGTAGAAGAAACTAATGAGAATAAGTAAGCATGAGTTCATTAGCTTTTAGAAGACATGAACATAACTATGAAAACCATATAAACAGAGTTTGAGATCAAGAATCCTATCTATTTCACTGCAAGGCATCCATAGAAAGAAGAAATATCATGTCGGTAAAGATGTTTTAACCATCAGAAAATAGATAAAAGAAAAGAACAAACACCATGAGCTCACTCGGCTAGAGTTCCTTAAAAATAGCTGCAACTGTCTTTGTATTAGCTGAGAAGATCATTACATGCAAGCCTCCTCCACAAAATTCCAACCCTTCTCTTTGAAAGATAAATCATACATATAGACTCAATTAGACCACTTTCTCATTTTCAGGAGTTGAATTCCTAGGTGGTGGAATTGATTCCAAGTTTCTCTCAACCAACAAGCGAGAGTGAGAAGGTGAAACTCAAGCACTTCTTGGAGAGTTTGTTTAGGAGTTTGCTTCCTTTATGAGGCCTATTAAACATCAAAAACAACCTATCATATACATTTATTCATGCATACATCACCTAGCCTAAAACAAAGTGCCATTACATTAAGAGTTTTGACTTAAACCAAGTCAAACTAAAAGCTAAAAAATTTACACAGTGAAATTTACAATTAAAAACACGGGAAATTGCAGAAGAGCGGCGCTGACTTTGAGCCCACTTTAAGGTCCCTTCCAGAGGTCCAACTAAATATCTGAGAGAATGGTCAGCTAGATTTTCAAATCTAGCTTCCAGAACCCCTTGAATTGTTGAAAATGACCCATGGGAAGGCCTTTAAAAGTCCATTCTCCCAAAGTCTCTCCAGGAGCGCAATGCCTGTCAAAAAAGGGTCCAGAAAGCTGATTTTTAGCCACTTTTTTCCATTTTTCTCAAAATCTAAGCCTCCTTTGGAAAATCTGAAGAAATGAGTTTTTAGAGGATGCCAAGGGATTTTCAAAAACGCAAAGTTTTCTTGAAATGGGTGCCTGAGGAAAAAGCGCAACGCCTGGAACTGCTGATTTTCTGAATTAGGCATCAAAATTTGCAAAACACCAAAACTAATCTGAATTTCCTCAAAATTGGCCAAGAGCTGTAAAATGATGTATGTCAAGCCCTCATGTATTCTTTAGCAAGCATCTCTAAGTTTCCTTCATCATTTTGGTCCTTTTGGGATTCTTTGAACTTGTTTTCAAGCTGCTTGACCTTGACATTACAAATCATGTTCTGAGCTTGGTAATAGTGTGCCATGTGCCTTAGAAACTGATTGTCTTTATTGGATTTCTCTAGAAGCTTCTCCAAATGTTCATTGAACCTATTCAACCAGTACTCTTTGTCTTGACTCACCTCTAAAGCAATTCTGTCCTCTAGGTCTAGCTCTTCATTCAATATATATATGTGTTCTTCTTCTTCCTGTAATGCCTTCTTAAGCCATTTAGTTCTTGGCCTTTTTTCTCTTACCTTTTCCTTGTGTTCCTTCACACTCATTTGTATCCATGACTAATTTTCCCTTATCAGCCAGCTGCAATAGTTTGGTTTTCTCTTTCTCCATGCTCAATTGTTTTTCCTTCAGTTGACTATTTTCCTATTCTATGAATGAGATGATGTACCTTGCTCTTGCCATGTTAACTGTGAGTTCCTTGATCTGAAAATCTTTGTCTCTAATCATATTCTACATGATTGAAGTCTCATTTTCTATTTCCAAGTCCACCAACTCAAACTCATACTCAATTAAATCTTCATCCTGTACTGGTGACCCCTATTTTGTTGATATAGAAGGCTTGGCCCTTTCCTCAATTTGAGGAGCAAACACAAGTCCTTTTCATCTCTGGTATGTTTTGGTCACCTCAGGTCTAGGTGCCTTGGGAACCTCCTATGATCTGTTTGATAACCCTACTTCCATAGGCTGTGATGATGTGTCTTGGTGATGGCTTGGTGAAGTAGTCTCATTTCATTTTTGAAACCCTAGATGATAGGAAAGGGGAAAAACAGTGAGGGATGAGTGAAAAATGAAATGATGGGTAGGTGGAGTGGAAAAGATGGCAAGGGAAATTATAGGAGGTGGATATGGAGAGCTAGAAACTTATGAAAATGAAATGAGGTGGAATGAAGGAAAGGAGTATTTGTAGAAAATGAAAAGCATAGGTTTTAGGAAAATTGTCCAAATTATTTAGGAATGAGCTAGGGTTTCACTTTTAGTGAAGTAACTTAATGTTTTGAGGTTGGTTCATTGGTTAATATAGCACATTAAACATGTGTAGAGGTGTAGGATGATATTTTACATGTTTAACATCTGAAAACTAGAATAGCCATCATCAACCCTATCATCATTTCATGGAAAATTCACTAAAAACCCTAAATGAAGAAATATTTGGCTTGAATTCATCTTGCAAAATAAAAATGTGAGTAAGATGGTGTACTTACTTGTGGATGAGCTTAGGATCACAAGAAAATAGGTGAGAAAGCTTAAAAATTCAATTTGTGTGAGTTTTAGGAAAATGTGAGGTATTCTGGCCCAAGCGCAACACAATGTTCCTCAACACAACGCAGTGTTCCTGAGCACAGTGTTGGCCTTCCCAGGCAGAGCGTAGTGTCTTTGAGCGCAATGCCATCTTAAAAACCACCTATGGAGGCCTTAAATTTCTCCCAATTGAGAACTTGATAACTCATTGGAAATGTCTTGAAGTTTGCTATACGATGGACTCCTCATGCATGGAATTTGGACACTACATTAGGGAGAAAAATCGATTTTCCCAAGGTCACTCCAAAACCGAGGGTGTCTTTGACAAAAGTGAAATGCCAACTTGCAGAGCACTTTTGGATACCTTCCACTAATCCAAAGCATGAGATGAAGGTACCATTGGAAAGCTTAGGATGTATACTACACAATAGAATCCTTAAGCACTGCCAATACCTACTCCAAACACCTGAAAAACTATCTTGAAGTCAAGATTTCTAGAAGTGCATCAACTCTCCCGTAGCAAGTGTAGCCTGGGAATTTATTTCAAATCATTAGACCTATGCATACAATGAAGGAGTTTTCTATTCCTTGGACTATAATTGACAAAAACCTCTTTCACTTTTGTAAAATTCTTTCCCATTGAGTCAGAAACATATTTTGAAGAAAAAATGTCCCTATGAGAAATGATGAGACGAGGTAGTGTACTACAACATTGTCTTATTTGAAATAAAACACAACCTTTACCTTTATTTTTCTTTCCCTAAGATGCTAACTCCCTTTACCCTCTGAATTACATGATGGACATGTTTTAGTTTTGACATATGGTATCATGATGACACATGGAGTGAAACCCTAGACTAGGACGTAAAATGAGGAATTTAACCATTTCATGACCCAAGACACTTAAATGAAGATATGATATCTCGAAGAAGACAATAACCATGATGAGTGATGAATACCATGAGTAAGTGAAGGGAGCAACAGTGACCTAGACACAACAACCAGTGACCAAATTTTTATTTGAAGATTCACTGAAATGACAAAAAATTGACTTGACACCCTAACAACACCTTGTAAGAGCATATTTGATCACTGGTGACCGGCTAAACTAGCTAAAACTAACACAAAAAACTGAAGAGATATAACCTGCATCAGATCCCTTGTAATTCCCTCTTCTCTCTCGCTCAATCTCCTCTCTCTTTCTCGCTCAGAATACTGATCTACATAGACGCAATACAATTCCCTTATATATAGTGAGGGGTTGCCTTCTAGGGAAAAAAACCCTAAATTAAACATTAGTTCTACTGTCAGATCTCTGCCTAATGAATGGCTGGGATTGACTACAAAATTACAACATTTTACAAGGCAATTTTACATCTATTTTTAGCTTTGGGGGCACTACCCCCGATCGCCCGCCAGGGGGGGGATTCTAAAGATCGCTACCCCCCGTGGACCCTCCTTGCAGCGCAAATATTATGGGCGGTATTGTCGCCACATTATGAACTAGGGTCCAATGCGGTGATACCTTTGGATAAATAAGATAATCAGGCTCCACACCCAACATAATGAATGGAACAAGATCTATTTTCTTTCAAATATCTAACATGCTCTACTAAAATGCACTTTTGTACCCTTAGAATGTGTTGGATTGATTGAGATTGGGTTAATATTGCTGAAGTAGATGAGTAGGACTCATCGTATATGGTACTTTTATCTTATGATCTTGTTTGATTGATATATCACGCAATACTTCTTCTTTAAATTGTTTTATGTGTGAAAGTCTGAATTACAGTGTAGCACTATTACACTTTTGTATGATGTTAGCTTTGACTCTATTCTGAATACATGAATGATTTTGTATGCGATATATCTTTCTCAATCGTTTGTCTAACTATTTATCCAAAACGATCACTATTAAATGATTTCACTTCTTATTGCAGTTGAATAATCTTTATTACAAATTGTTGTAGGACATCATTGTAGATCACATATTGTATTTAATTCCTGGGTATATTTATAGCTAAATAGTGTTAAACTAGGATATATACATGTTTTTATTAGTTAGATTAGATTACACTTAGCTCAGTCATTTTCCCATTACATCATATATCACCCCACCAATACTATCAAAATATTTTCGGGGAAACTGGTCCCATTATCCCCAATTGGAGCCACTACACCAAACGGAAAAGGAGCTGCTAACCAAGGTTTGGACCAGGTGGTTTTCCCCATGTTGTCACAACAACTTTTGAGGCTTCAACAAGCTGTAATGCCTAGAAATTTGCAGGTTTTAGAAGTCATAATATTAATGGTTGCCCCAAGATATACTAGTGTGTTTGGAAAGGTGCAGCCTTGTATCTGAATTGTTACTATAGGATTTCCTGGGCCTTCATATTTAGTCGGTGCTTGTTTACTCAAAATTAGATCAGATAAAGTTCCTACCACATGTACTATTGGTCGATTTTTAAATTTCCTCCCAAGTTTCTTCCCACATAATTCCTTAATTGTCTTTGCATAAATCGGGATGTATTGTATGGCTTGGAGGAGAAGAAACTTTATAAATAAATTTTTCAATTCACCTAAGATATCAAAATCAGGATAGACAACAGGTTTAGCTATCGCTAGTCTCTTAGGGAATGGGGGAGAAGAAATTATAATTTTATTGGGGTTTTGTTGCTTGATTATGTCTTCTTCCTATTTTATTTCTGTGGTAATCATAGTAGAAGGATTTATCGCAGGTTGTTTTTCCTTTTCAGTCTATTTATTTTCGTCTGTAGTAATAATGCACCCTAACCTTAGCCAAAGCTCATTGCATTCTACTGTTTCTTTTTTATTATATGAATTCTAAAGAATCTATACATATTGAACTGGTCTATTATTAGGATTCATATTTGTTTGAGCTGGAAATTGTGGGCGTACTAAAGTCTGAGGGTTATGAAATGGAATTGGCAATGTGGGTTGAGGTTGAGAACCCATTCCCATGGGTAGATTGGTCATCCCCATAGGGCGCTACCAGTTTTGAGACCAACTTGGGTTCTGTGAGGTGGAAGCAGCCCACTCTGAAGGGTAAGGATTACTAGCTGAATTTTGCTAGAAGGGGGAAGAGCATTGTGCATTTGGCCAGCAAACTCCTGGGAAGGGTTGGTTTGGCCAAGGTGACATGGAATATGGTTGGGATTTCTAGGAAGAGTAGGGTGGTTGACCTTGCCACGCTATTCCAAGATTCTGTTGTTTATTATATTACATAGGAAGAACGAACAAGGGTCTTGTGGCATACTTGAGGGTCGTGCTTGCCATTGTTGATGTTGAGCCATTAAGTATGCCAACTCTATTCCTTCATCAGCTTCTTTGAACATTGCTTTTAATGCGGGAAGTGATGGACACTGATCTGTTGCATGGTCCTTGGTGCATATAGAGCACGTTTGAATCATGTCCAAAGGACATTCCCTTTGACTGTGATTCTTTCGGCGATGTGGACAGAATATGGCTAGCATTTGTTCTGCTTCAACTTGTCTTTGTCTGGCCTATAAGATGTCTAACTATTTATTCAGCGTGCCCAAGATATCTGCCTTGAAATATTCCAAGAGGTTTCCGATCTATGTTCTCATCACTCCTCCACCGGGAGGTCTGCTACCTCTAGTCATGGAATCTCGCCCTCCTAGTCTGCTACATGTACTGCCCCGCAAACACCTGATACACAATCGGACAATTTTGTCATATTCCTCTTGATAAATGTCACATTTACCATTAGATTTAAAGTTTCTACCCATTCTTCTCTCATTTCCTTTATCAAAATGGCTTTCAAGACTTCTTTTGGTAATGTGGAGTGGGGGTATCTCTGCAAATTATAATGAAACCGTTCAACATATTATTCTAAAGTTTCATTGTACTTTGCATATGTTTTGAAGATCTCATCCTTTAGATCCCGAGTCCTACAATAGTCCTGGTAATTTGTGAGAAAAGCGTTCTTCATTTCATCCCAAGAGTTAATGGTACTTCCACCTAAACCCATAAACTATCGCAAAGCTTCTCCCTTTAAGGTAGAGGGGAACAACTTAAATTTCTAAGTATAAGTGGTGTAGTCATATCCTCTACACAAGGCATCAAACTCAAATAAAAAAGCATCTAGATTCTCTAAGGTCATCCCATGAAAGGTTGGGATGTTTTGTAAAGGAATGGCCTTCATCGGGGCATTGGCTACTGGGTCAACGATAGGGTATTCCAACGTCGAGGTCTAACCTTGAGGTGGTTGATTTTCCATTTGATCAAAGATGTGCCAATAATCTTCAGGGATTTCTTGGTTAGGAGGTGTTATCTGTGCGGATGGAGTATTCAAAATTCGAAGGGGATTTACTGCACTACTCAGATATGGGATATTAGGTACTTCTTTTTCAGCTAGGATCACAGGAGATCCCAATTTAGATGGATGTGGGTATGCTTTCGTATCTCCACTAATTTCTCCCTTTCCTTCTTTCAAATTACACGACTTTCCCTCTTGTGAAGGACTAGAGTGTATATTATTTGTATTTTGAAAAAATTTCTCAGATCCTTCAGTTTTCCTATGGATCTTGGCGTAAGATGCAGTTGGTGATTTTTCTTCTTGAGGGACCAAAGTAGAGCCCTTTCTAGATATTGGCTGGGGTCTGGCTGATGCCTAAGATTCAACTCTCTGAATTATTTCATCTATAAAGGTCGGCCTCCCAAGGGTCGCTGATCCCTGGGATTTGGTGGGTTTTGGTACTGATTTCTGATCTATTGGTGTCTCTCTTCTCCTAGTCATTCATACCTACACAACCTCTACATATCTACTGAGAGAGGGCACTAGGAACAAGCTTTTTGCTTGTTGTGCACACAGGTTCTTACCTCCTGTTTTCAATACCCAATTATCTTCACAGATACAAATTAACTATTATCCTGAAAACCTCCCCGGAAATGACACCAAAATGTTGGTGCACTAAGATGACTTTATATATCAATCTTAATCCTACATTAATATGTCAACCTAAGATTCATCTTTTTATTTCAAGGTTTTTAGCAGTTTCTGTGCGATAACAATCAGAGATTGGGATGCGGGTAATTAATCCTAAATCCTAACTAATCGTTGTAGAAATAAACAATTGCTCAACAACTCATTGAATTTAGAAATTCAAATTCAAAACAGAAATTATTATATGGTTCGAAATTGGAAATATAAATCAATTACAAACTATTTTTAGACAAAGATCTCAATCTAATATTCTAAATTCCAAAAGAAAATAAAAATGAATAATTGAATCCACACATATTAAAGGGACTACTCAAATCATGCTAATCACAAGGAGCATCCAAAGCTAGATGTAATTGCAGAAAGCATATGCAGAGAGAAAACAACAATCAAATACAGGACTTACTTCACTATGAATTATAAAAACGACATTAACTGAGATGTAAAACTTAATCTATCTCAACCTCTAGAAGGAACAACATTGTAAATCTTGACAGTAAAGAGTAATTATCATAATAAAAATGAGGAGTAGATCTTCCAGCAACTAGGCCTAAAGCCTCCAGAAGAAACTGCTATAGAAACTCAATACATGGATTTCATGTGAAACTCCAAGTTCTTCATTAACTCTCAAAAATAAATTACAAAATCATTACAACCCTTAAGGTTGAATCTGCATTCATAGTCTTGTTGGAAATTAACAATGATTACAAAAGTTACAGTTCTTTTTCATCTACTAGCGTTATATATTCTCTATGAAATGCTAGCAAATTGGAGCTTATCCTGAGGATCAGAAGATCCTCAGGATTGCTCGGCTGAATAATCATATTTTCCATGTCAATTCCATGTTTTCCCTCTTGACTTTAGCTTGGCCCGTGCAACTGAAATAATGAAATCTTCCTTCCTTGGCATCGCTGTCTTTTCCAAAGGAACAACAGTTGTTCAATCCAGTCATCCTATGCATAAACAAGCGAAAACTTGTTCAACACTGCTCTTTATTCATTTTTCACGGTCTTTTCCTCTAGAACATGTCCAAGAGGAGAGAAAATTCATGAAAATCATATGATTAATAAAGTAAATGAGGAGGAAAAACATACCTTTTCCACGACCCAACATACTCCCCAGGTTACCTTTTTGCATGTCCTCATTCAATAAGATAAGTAAGATGCAACTGAGTCAGTGTTATAGACATTTTTGGGCACTGCAACCCCGATCAAACATGTCCATAAACCAAGAGCTCCTAAGTCCCTAAAAGTGTTGTTCCATACCCTAAAAGAACAAGGTCAGCTAATTACATCATCTCCTAGAAGTTCTCCATGAAAAACTGCTCAGAACTGGTCAAAACTGGACCATCTCACCTGCTCCATGGTCAAAGTGTGATGCATCCCACCTAAAACACACGGGAGGTGCGGTGCATACTGAAAAGCCTTTCTATGGGGTGTGATGGGTGAGAGTGGACAAATGGCAGAGGCATTTTGCGAGGTGGATGATCATGGAATCTTCCAGATACTTCTCCTGTGACACTTGCCTCTCTGAATTAGCCCAGGGATGAGTAAGAGATCATCAATCTCCAAGTGGAATCAAGAACTATCAGAGTGAGGACACTAATTAGAATCCCAAAAGTTGACTCACCCCCTTGCAATCACCTATATATGGATCCCTCATCCCAGAGATCCAGAGGCTGGAATTTTGTATCTTGTAAGGAAGTGTTGTTGGTTTCTTGTTGGAATATCATAGTGTTGGGTGATCTAAGCTTTTCATGAGGTCAAAGAAGGGCTTTCATGCTGGAGAATGATGCTGGGTCAGAACAATTGGTTGTAATCCTCTTTGCTATTCTTGATTATTAATAAAGCTATTCAAGTTTTCCTCCACATTCTTATATGTTTGATGATATATGCATTCGTGTGGTCAATATACATCTGGTCCTATATTGTTTATGATTGTAGATCTATGTTCTTCGATAGTATTATGCTGATTTGATTCCACAGGAGCTCTTTGAAGCTGGGAAGACGAAGGAGAAGTGGCAAAGATTTGTCATAAAGGAGAGGAATCAAGCAAGGAACCAAGCACAAGACTGAGGTTGGTGTCTTTCATTCCACTCTTATCTACTTTTCATAAAGGAAAACAAAAGTGGTTTTAGTTTGTTTGTTTCTAAGATAGCTACCAGTCTTAGTGGGACTAGTAGATCCGAGTGGTCACTAGATTTCCTGATAACAAAATGGCGACTCTGCTGGGGAGCGAATAGATTGTTTGTTTGTCTATATTTGTTTGTTTTATAAACTTACAGACGGAGCCTGAAGTCAAGCCAGCTAGCCTTCGAACTGCATTTGTTATGAAGGTGCAAAGTAGATCAATGTTGCTTCAGTCTATCTCCGGGTTTTGTTTATAAATTGAATAATTGATTTTCAAACTTTCTAATTGCCCTAGTGGTGGCTCTAGTAACCTCATTAGATCAGCCCCTATGATTTTTGTTTACTGTATATCATTTTCTCAGCCTAAATCCCTGAATTGAGTTGCAAACTGTGACCAAGAGACAAGTAAAGTCTCGTTTTGGTACCATCGCACCCTCTCTTCAAGGAAATCTAGATGCATCGCACTTCCCGTGTGTAGTAGGTGGGATGCATCCCTGTTTCCCTATGTTACAGGTGCGATGATCAGAAAAGGCTAATTTTTGCCTCCATGTCTTGGTTTTTCTTCACTCTTTTCAGCTCTATTCTGTAGTTTTGTTGTCTGTGATCAGTATACCACTATGGAAACCCCCTTCCTTTCCATCATTCCGCCTCTATTTTGCAAAGAACTATAAATGTTTTATGTATTTTCCACCATTTTCAGTTCTCTTTTGCAAAGTAGTAGCATAGTCGAACTGTCGTCTTTTGATTTGAAAGTGTCGCAAATGTCATTTTCAGTCAAAGAAAGGAATTCTATTGTTCTTGATGGTCGATTATCCAGTTACTCTTGTATTTTATTTGAATTAGTAGTTTTTCAAGTGTCAAAAGCAGTTTTCAATTCAAAATAGTAAAGTTTCATCATTATCTTCCTTTCATTTTTGAAGAGAAATCTGTTAGTACTGTCGCTTAGAAAAGATAATTCAGATTTGTACTTAGCATTCTTCTTGTCATCCACACATTAAGAAAGCTGAAAACAAATACATGCATGTGCATTTGCATTTAGACTGCTTGTTGGTTTGATTTAGGAAAGTGCATCTAGTGTGTGCTCTCTGATCTATGTTGAAAGAATACTGTCTCTATTTCTTTAGTAGCTAGGATTTTCATTGCAAAAAGAAGATTAAATGATTGTTTATCATCTTAGATTGCATTTTAGGAATTGTACATCTACATCACGTGGTGAACCTGAAAGTCAAATTTCTTAAGAAAGATCAACTGTAAAATAAATTTAATGAACCTAAAAACACTTTGTAACCTAACACACAACATCTAGAAGTCTAGGTTAGAGACGTATTCTGGCGTCGTAAAGCCTGGTAACTGTCTCTTTCACTGTTGGTTGGGTGATTCCTCCTATTTGAGACGACAAGTGCCAGTATGGAATTGTGCTCCCACGTACTGTCGAGTATATATTGGGAGACTACAATAGGCTATGTCCTTTATCCATAGGAAGCCGTGTCTGCCACCCTATCGATCGCAATGCACTGAACACAGCATTCAGGAAGATTGACTGCCATACCGTAAAAAGTATTTTGTAGTTTTGTGATTGGTTTGGTAATCCCTCTGTCTAGATTTCCATAGCAGTCTCTTTCGTTCCTTTTTAGACTCCTTAAAGGAAAAGGTCCATCTGAGCACTTGTCACTTCAGGATCATTAAAAATCGAAGGCGACTAGAGTCATCTTTTGTTTTTTCTCGACTCTTAAAAATTGAAAAAACAAGTTGTGTCAAAACGTCTAAAATTTATTTAATTTGGAAACATTTTCCCCTTTATTTTTAGTTGATCGAGTAATCCGCAATCGTGGAAGAAATTCAATTGAAACCCTGTCGTTCGTGGAGGCTTATGAGTCAACCGTCTTTGTCCCCAGAATCAAAACTATTCCGGACAAAGCGAACTCATTTAACTGGCTCAAAGTCCCCCGGTTGGGTTGGAACAAGTGTTTCGGCACCCTCGGAGACTCCAGTTACTCCAAACATTTCTGGTACCCCTGCCTTCACAGAAGAAGTTTCGCAGCAACAAGAGGACAGTAGAACTGATCCTAGTGTGAGGGTAAACACTTCTACATCTGAACCGGCTCCATCCATAGTTGATTCGGAAGGTGTTGTTCCCCAAACATCAGTCACCACAGAATCTATACCTTCTTCGGCACCGGAAATATTTTACGAACCTAACAGTCTACCTCTTGCACCCAGTTTGATTGCTATAGAAGAAATTGTGGAGGATCCACCACCTAATATTCCATCGCAATTTGGAGTAGGGGTCACTCTATATCCTTCTTCATCAGAAATTAGTCTACAGTTATCGGAAGTTCCTGTAGAATCGCTAGGAAACCTTTTCGATAGACTAGATATGTCTGAACAACCGTCGACATCTAGGACTGTGTCATCTAACACAGCAGCGGCAGAACTTCCTGCTGCTACTCTGACAATGTTCGCCGGCGTACCTTCTGTCAAAACTAGCTCATAATCACTGGATGGGATCCATCCAGGGGCTGTTTTGACGGTATGGTCTGTTCTCGTTTGTTCATCCGAAATAATATCTAGAATATCTTATGTTGAGTCTCAGCAACTTGATCCTTCGCAATGTCAATTTGGGCAGTTCGGTCCTCAAAGGAAAATAATTCCCTTAAGCACCGGATTACCGCTGTATGGCGGGAAATATGCCCTTTCATTGTCTCCTCCAGGAGGTCAAACATACGTGAGTTCCCAATAGAATTCAGGTTATGCTGGAATTACATCCAGTGGTTGGTTGCCAATACCGCCTCAACAACCAGGAGTTGTATACTCAATGCAGAAAAGTTTGCCTATGTCAAATATCCCCACTACATTGGCTATTGTGACGGTGTCGCAAGTACAAGCGTTACCTGTTTTATGTCAACCTCAAGTCTCTCAGGTCGCAATCCAACAGCCCCTTGTCCCTGCGACGCCACCATAATCATCGGTTAGTGGCTCCTTAATTGCAGTGACCCAGGCTCAAACGGGTACCATTACCCCTCATCTCAGTCAAACAGCCAGTATTGGGCAACAGCACATGGTCTCACAACCATGGCTGGTGCAATATCAACAACCACAATTCCAACAAGTTTACCAAGGATCTGAGCACCAAGTCTTTGCAAGTAATGGGCAGCCGTATATTCAAAATGGTCAACATCAACCATTTCATAATGGTTATGCCCATCAACCTTATCAAAGTTATCAACATCAAATGCACTATGCTGGTATGAAAAGACCCACTGCTTAGGAAATCCCATCTTATCCTGGGTATGCTTCGCCGAACCTAAATCAATAGTTGCCTTTCGTGGTGACTTTAGAGTTACCAGATCTAAATCATCTAACAAACGATCCAATCGCTTACGCCCCTTGGTGGCCAGCGATTCCTCACAAATTTCCGTCAGATATTCCTAAATTTTAAGGAAATCCGGGTGAAGACCCGTCGAATCATGTGATGACCTTTCACTTGTGGTGTTCATCTAACACTCTAAATGATGATTCGATCAGGCTTCGCCTCTTTCAGCGAACGTTAACCAGTTCGGTGGCAAAATGGTATATCAAATTGCCTAGAGCTTCGTTTGATAACTTCAGCGCCCTAGCCACAACCTTTTTAACCCATTTTCAGTTACCCATAAGGTACGAAATGCGAACAGAACTTCTTACCAATTTCAAGTAAACGACGACCACTCACATATCTGATCATATTCATGAGTGGCAACGTCGTCGTAGAATGGTAAAAACATATGTTCCTAATCAGCTATTGGCTGAATGGTTTATTAAGTCATTGTTACCTTCTATTACGGAAGATGTGGCAAAGGGAGGAGTCGTCACTAAAGAGCAAGTAATTTCTCGTGCGCAATATCTAGACTTGATCTATACTCAGTTTGGCATGCTCTACGATAAAATCCATGATGCTCCTAGACCAGAATTTTCTGTTCCTCCATCTCCTAAATCAAACAAAGACTCTCATGCTGGGGATGGCATGATAGGAATGACCAGCATGAAAATCGCAAAGGCTAAGTCGAAAAAGGCCCGTACGGTTTCAGGTCAAAATGCAAATGAAGAACTTCTCGCCTCAGAAGTAAATGCCATATCGACTGACAAAGGCAAAGAAACCAAGCAACCAGGAGGCAAGAAGAAAAAGAAAGGGAAGAAGAAAAAATAGGAGGAGTCATCCCCTGAAAAATCTTCTGCAAACCCTTATAGAGATAGGAAACCAAAAAGTCCATGCCTAATATGTGATGAGGATCATTGGACAAGAGAGTGTCCATATAAATCTGAGCTTAGAAAATTCTTCAAGAATTCAAAAACCTCGGCAGTATTGAATGATCTGTTTCCAAATCTAGAAACAAATCTGGTTGCTAGTGACAATGCTTCCCTATCCCAAGTGCTAATGTCGTTAGTTTCAAAGCAGCAAAATGATTCTTTGATATCGACAAGGAATAAAGATTACGGGAATCCACAGCTGTCAGACAACAAGGCCAATGATCAACCCAGTAGTTTGACAACAGCTTCGACCGAAGTTGTGCCACCCATCATTCCTGAACTAACGATAAAGCCACCAAAGGGAGTAGTACACAAATCGACATTTAATCCTCATGCCAGAGCAGCACAACATTATAATATAGTGGAGGATCTGGCCCAATCACCATTAGCTATGTTGACACTTGAGGTACGACAAAATTTCCCCTCGCAAAAGTAGGCTTTATTATCAGCAATAGGTGGGATTGACCCAGCGGATTCCAATCTAGTGTCCTTTAATCACAAAGGATATGACCCTCAGTTACCAACTCAATTAGCTTTCCTCATTCAAGTGAAAGCCCTCAGCAAAACTGTTCATCGAACAATTATTGATGAGGGGGCATCTACATGTATTATGTCGATGAGTTGTTGGAAAAATTTAGGATCTCCAACCTTGTTGCGATCTTCAACGACATTAAAATCATTTGATGGTCGAACATACACCCCTTACGGGATATTAAGTAACTTGCAAGTCAAACTAGGGGGAAAAATAGTAGAAATAGATGTTGAAGTAATTAACGGAAACCTCGATTACAACATCCTACTGGGAAGGCCCTGGATATATGCTATGGCAGCCGTTGTGTTGACCTACTTTAGGAAGATTGCATTTCCATTTCAAGGAGGAATTACAATCGTCGACCAACAAACTTTTCTCCCCAACAGTTCACAAGTTACGGGAAGCATTCTGATGATCCATGGAAGTCCTCATTTGCTTCAAAATATCGGAGTAGACCTACTAAAAGACCCTATATTAATGGGGACTTTTGCCCTACCGCCTCCAATAAATCTGGCGGAAGTGGCAACGGTGGCAACCTGCAATATGATATCTTCTATTCAAAAGATCTCTGAAAACGATATTAACATGGAGCATCTGCAGGTATTGCCTCCAAGCCCAATAGAAATCTTGTAGCAATCAATGTTTTCGGCATGGGAGGCAAACCCAAATCAATGCTCATCAAGTGTTTGGATAGATAGGTCTAAGGAATATGGTACCCCTTCAGATCCTTGGTCACAAGTACATTATACAGACGAAGGAATTGTTCAGTCAATGATGATTGATGGGGCACCATGGGAAGATTACCACCATTGTTCCCGTCTTTTGGATTACAAAGAAGATACTCCTTGAAGAGACTATCACCATAAATATCTCAACCAAAACAGATGTTGTAGAGAATATTCATGTCAGCAAATCTTGTTCTCCTTCAGAATTAGAAAGATATAGCGCTCTTTTTCGTGAATTCAGAGATGTCTTTGCTTGGTCATATGATGAAATTCCAGGCATTGACTCGAGTATAGTTGAACACGAAATTAAGATGTATCGAGATGTCAAACTGGTACGACAACGGCTACGACAGGTGCACCCCAAGAAAGCCGCTACCATCAAGGCAGAAGTTGAAAAACTTCTCCATGCTGGTTTTATTTACCCGGTTCCTCTAACTGATTGGGTATCAAATATTGTTTCTGTGATGAAAAAACAAGGAACGATTAGAGTGTGCGTCGATTATAGGGATGTAAATCAGGCTTGTTCGAAAGACAACTACCCTACACCCTTCATTGACCAGATAATTGATGAATGTGCCGGATGTGAAATCTTCTCATTTATGGATGGATTTTCCGGGTATAATCAAATAAATATCTGCCCATAGGACCAGTCAAAGACTACATTTATTTGTCCGTGGGGCACATTTGCATATCGCAAACTGCCCATTGGTTTAAAGAACGCAGGGGAAACATTTCAGAGGGCAATGAATTATGCCTTCCATGACATCAAAAACATCGTTCAACCATATCTCGATGATCTTCCGGCTCATTCGCGAAAGCGGACCGATCATCTGCAGCATTTGAGAGCGATATTTGTACGTTTCCGACACTACAAGATACGACTCAATCCACAAAAATGTGTATTCTATGTCAGTTCTGGTCGTTTACTTGGCTTTGTGGTCTCAAAGGACGGGATTTGTCTCGACCCATGTAAGGTTGAGGCAATCATCAATTTTCCTCCACCTTCAAATTTGCTTCAGATTCAGAAACTCCAAGGGAAAGAAAACTTTCTGACGAGGGTCATTCCAAATTACGATGAACTTGCTAAAGGTTATACTCATCTATTGAAAAAAGAAGTACCCTTCATCTCGGATCAGGTTGCGCAAGCTTCCTTTGATGCTTTAAAAGAATCCCTAATAAAAGCATCATTCATGTACGCTCCTGATTATCAAAAAGACTTTAACCTGTATCTGGCTGCAGCAGATACAACCATCGCAATGGTTTTAGTACAAGAAGGCAATGTAATTGAACATCCTATATATTATTTAAGTAGAAACTTAAATGATACAGAAAGTAATTACTCCTACGTTGAAAAGCTAGCTCTCGTAGCTGTTCAAGCGATACAGAGATTTCGACACTGTATCCTCTTTCGAAAAACTACCATTCTGTCAGATTGCAACCCCATGACTTATATATTGTCGCGACAGTTGCTGGGGGAAAATATTTGAAATGGATAGCAATTCTACAAGAGTTTGATCTGGAATTTATAAAATCCAAATCGAAGAAATCCCTGGTTTTCACGGAGCTACTATGCAATCTCCCATCATCGTCCAACGATGTAACATCAGAAGAAGCAATAATGGACGAATCTTTGTTTCTGATATCTTCAAGCAATCCGTGGTATGGAGACATAATAATCTATCTCCAAACCCAAACATATAGGTCTAATACCTCCCGCTCAGAACAACGACGCATTCGATACCAAGAAAAAGACTACATGATCGTCGGTGATACACTTTACCATCGTGGTGTCGATATAGTTCTGAGGAGGTGCCTCACCCACGAGGAGGCTGAAAAAGTCCTAAATGATTGCCATTCAGGCATGTGTGGGGGGCATCAATCTGGTTATGCTACGACGCAAAATATTTTATGAGCAGGATACTTCTGGCCAACAATGTTTAAAGATTGCATAACCGTAGTCAGAAGTTGCCATGCATGTTAAATCTTTGATCGAAAAACCAGAATACCACCCGCACCGCTGCAACCAGTAGTCACTGTTGGGCCATTTGCAAAATGGGGCATATATTTCATGACATGTAACCCCACCTCAGTCGGGGGGCATGGGTACATCATAGTCGCAGTAGACTGTTTTACCAAATGGGCCGAGGCGATGCCAACATTAAACAACAACAACGAAACGACTACCCTCTTCTTTTTCAATCATGTAGTCTCCAGATTCGGCATTCCACAGGCCATAGTCACAGATCATGGATTGCATTTTCGCAATCACATGATGGTTGAGTTGGCTTCCAAGTTAGGGCTGT
Organism: Pinus tabuliformis; assembly: GCA_031772625.1. Classification (NCBI taxonomy): domain Eukaryota; kingdom Viridiplantae; phylum Streptophyta; class Pinopsida; order Pinales; family Pinaceae; genus Pinus; species Pinus tabuliformis. The sequence goes on along the minus strand of CM062804.1, from coordinate 777,923,265 downwards.
CCCACGACAGCTCTACTCCGTATTATCCGCAGGCTAACGGACAAGTTGAGGCAATCAACAAGGTCCTGAAGCGGATGCTGCAAAGGATGATTGGAGTCCACAAAAGGAGTTGGCACCTGATCCTGTACTCAGCCTTGTGGGCATACCGGACATCGGTGAGAAATGCAACCGGGTTTACACCTTTTCAATTGGTGTATGGCCTGGAAGCAATCTTACCAATTCAGTGTGAAATCTCGTCCCTCAAACTCGCAGTCGACCTTCTCCCTAGAACTTCTAAAGAAGAGGCTCGTTTCTTGGAACTAATCCAATTGGATGAAACCCGTCGTGATGCCGCTTTGGCTAACGAAGCCCATAAGAAATGAGTCAAGGCGCAGTTCGACAAGAATGTCAAACCCCATGTCTTCTCAGAAGGTGACCTGGTCTTACTTTACGACCAGGAATCTGACAAATTGGGAGAAGGTAAGTTCAAATCCTTATGGATGGGCCCCTATATTGTTAAACGTGTATTAGCAAAAGGAGCCTATGAGTTAGTAGATTATGATGGGATTCCACTGGCGCAACCTCGCAACGGGTTGTACCTTAAGCGTTACTATGCTTGACTCAAGATAGTAACCCCTATGCTTTTGTTACATTTTTGTTTTCGCTAAGGGTAATTGTTTTGGTTAAGTGATCTGCTTTTACATTTGGTTCAGATGTCAGACCTATTGGAGTCATTTGTTGGATATGCCGACGAAGCGAGTCGGAGTTCGCGGAACCTATCTTTTGCGGCCTGGGCCATCTTCAATCCAAGCGGCGAGTTATTGAGTTTTAGAGGGGTATGTATTGGTCGGTCAACGAACAATATTGCTGAATACAACATGTTGATAGAACTCCTCTCTGATGCCATTACGCATGGCATACACCAACTAGTCGTCAGGCTAGACTCACAACTCGTCATCCTACAAATCATTGGTATCTACTCCGTATGGAATCCAGCTATATATTGCATGTTCCTAAGGGTCAGGATTTTGGAAAGGTAGTTTGATTCTATTCAATATCAACATATTTCCAGAAACTTAAACACATTAACAGACTCATTGGAAAATTATGTGTTAGATAGACATTTGCAACATTTATAAAAGAAGAAATTCATCAAATATTTGCATCAAGATCACGTAACTCAACCAAAATAAAGCTCTGAAAATCAAAAATATATATATAACTATTTATGGTCCATACATAATGTTTTTTAACCAGGAAAAAATCGGTCAAATGACCCAAAAGTCAAAATGCTAGGGGGAACCCTAGTCTAATGATGCTGGTGATAACAAGTCGCTGCCTGTGCAATCATGCATAACAGCCTAGTCCATCGACTCGGCATGCCAGTAGTATGTCGCTGCAACATCAGGGGCAGCTCGTCGGTCCTCATGTCTGGAATACCAAGAGTGAGGCCCTCGACCTGATCCTGCAATGCTGAAAGAGTCTTGGCCACATCAACGTCGCAAAGGATAGCCCTCCCCACAGCCTCTCCTGCTGGAGCGACAACTCGTACTCTCAGACGTACTACTGGACGAACTGGTCCAACATCTACATGAGCACATGAGTTTTGATTAGTCCTGATAGAAGAAAGCACAAGAACATTATAAAAAGAAACGATGAACATAGATATGGTCAGAGAATTTACCGATAATACCCCACTGCTCACCAGCTGGTAGCACCAAATCCGGGTCACCCCGGAAATCCATACCAGCATATGGATACTAGGAAAAAACCATCTCCTGACGGTTGAACCACTCGAAAAAGGTATCAAAAAAGGAAACCTGGGACTGACCAGTATGTCGGGCCATAAGGTCGACCCATCTCTACATCCGTGGTTCAGTCGGTAGAGGTAAGCCAAGTGAGATATACTGCAGCTGCATCCATGGGATCTTTTCCAAAGCAAAAGAGGTCAAAATAGAACCATAGCCGAAGTTCTTCAATTTTCCATTTTTTACCTTGGTCAGTTGCTCTTTCATCACAGGGAGTACCGCGTCACACTAGTTGAACACCTTTGGTTCAAGGTATTCTAAGGCATACTGCATGTAGGACTTGTTAGCTACATGAGGAGCCGCACTGCCAGCCAGTCTAGTAAAAGTGAACAGAATGGTCCTCAAGGACCGGTCATCGACATCTCAAATGTTGATCTTTCTGTCCCTACTCGGTTGAGATCCCTCTTTGCAAAACTGGTGAATATAATCTCTCACGGATTCACCCCTACGGGCGGAACCTGATAGTGAAAGAGGGGCACCACGCCTCGATAAACCGGTCAAAAAATAGATGTCTACAATAGTCAAGGGGATAGATTTGCCTCTAATCTAGAACACCTAGTTGGTAGGATCCCATGCATTGAGAAAATATTGCAACAAGTTGATTTGTGGCCTCATTCTAGAAATGCGAAAAAACTTGAACAGGCCACAGTTCCGCAGTGCAGTTAGCGTAACTGGATCATGTAGAGCAAGCATGTCCTCATCTTCATGCTCATGTTCTTTCCATGTAACAATCATTTTGCTCCGATAAATCTCTACAAAACAAACAAGAAAAGAATCATGATCCTGATTTGGCAAAAAACTGGCAAAAATTCCATGAGAAAATAGTGCAAAAACTTCCCTTCTTGCGCCCATCGCACCCCCAGTAGTGTACTGGGTGGGATGCATCCCTACTAGCCAATGGCCAAGCTAGGATGCATCGCACCTTTCGATATAGAAAGGGTGTGATGGAGCCAGGGTGAATTTTTCAAACCCTAGAGGCTCAGAAAAACAGGGAAACATGCACAGAATTCAAAAAGGAAGGAATGCAACTGAAGAGCTTAGGTTTAGCTCCTACCTGATCTAGACGACGTCGAGAATCGTCCACAGAATATCCCGAAATCAGCTGGTGAAAATCAAGGGAGAAAAGCACCTCCAGAGCTCCAATAAACCAAGTTCAAATGAAATGGTAAAATGAGGGGTAAAAACCACTTTTAAATTACTTTTCACGTAATTCGAGTAAAATATTAGTGTTTAAACTCATTTTGAAACATATATTGTTCATTTCTAATCAGTTTGATGAAGCAATTGAACAGGCGGTACAACCTTTGAAGGAACAAAGTGATTAACAGTGAAATTAAATTAATGACCATTATCACGAGCAGTTTTTTCGTGGAGTTCAAGCTCGTTAAAAATTAAACATAAGCAATGAGCAAACATCCCCCCAGAGTTTAAGCTCATTAAAAAACGAACCAATTTCTGGTAAATAACCATTGTGAATGCATTAGCATCATCTTTTGAGCCTTGGTCATGTTCTCATCATCACCTCCACTCTGTTTTAGCCAATCGCTCACCTCCGTTTGATTGTTTACCCCTTTTGAGGAACAGCTGCAAAGAGTGATCCTATTAGCCATCCTTGTGACACTACCATCATTGGGAAATTCCAAACCTTACCTGGAATCAGTTGCTACCCGAAACTATCACTCGTTCCTAAAAAAATGAGTCTCCTTTAAGCTCTTTTCAACTGACTCGTAAAATATGAAAATATTGCCAAGTGATTGGCCTCTCCAGCTTGTTAAAGCAACCGGAAGTGCTATCCTTCCTCTAGATTTTAATCTTTTTGGACCTGAGGGATTATTACACAAAAAGATCGAGTACGTGTCTTGTTCGGCTCGTTAAAATTACCGAAAATTCATCCCTTTTGTATTATTTTATACTTTTTCGGACTTAAGGGATTATATGATGAAAAAGGATCATTGGAGTTTCCTTTACATCCCTTTTCAGACTCTCTAAAATTGAAAAGGACCGAGTTATCTTTGTCGTTAAACTCGTTAAAACCGAATAGCAACAAACTTGTCCACATAGACAAGAACGAGTTTCACTGTCGCTAGGCTCGTTAAAATATAGCGACAGGTTTGCTCGAAGGGAAAATTATAGAACAAGCATATGTTATCCTCCTCAAGCTTGACAAAAATAAAGAGGTACTGGTCAGCAATGACTGCGGAAAATTGGGAAGAAAACTTGAAGAAACTTTATTGGTAGCAAGTCGCTCTTGAACATGACACTTTCACTCTGCATCCGAGTCGGGCTGGGTTGTTCTGTTCACTGGTCATACTACCATTGGTCCATCACACCATCCACATTTGGGGTTAATGCTACCAATCCATCATGTCAGTGTCGCCGATATGTTCAAGAGAAGTCGCTCAGAGAATTCACCTGTGTCTCATCCACTGCAATACATTCACACTCCATTCTTTCATGACCGCCACCCTGAACCCTGTATCATCAGATCGTTTTCACCTCCAAAATCATTTACTCCATTCCGTGTTGTAGATGTGGGATTCATTAAGGCCCTCCTACGATGAGTCACTTCTTGTCAACATCAGCTCATTATCCAAGAAGTCGACTTAGGAACAACCCTTTCAGTACTTTGAAGCTTGCATGCCTCAATGGCAAGTTTCTCACTTCTGGCGACAAGTTTACGTCAATGGCCTTCGACCGAAAGATTTTGCATGGTGTTCGATGCCAAGTCCCTTATTCACACCACATGAATTGTACTGTAGTACCTTGAGGGTCATCATCATTATCGGTGATTCCTCTCGCGCCTGTTAACAACTCACATCATTGGCTGGTAATCAGGCGATGTATTTCCATGTTCGACTCCAAAACATCTTTCACATGGATCGTCTTGTACTCTGAGTGAAGACTGAATGAATTTGAAGACCCCGATCTAGTTTCATCCATCCGGGCTGCGATATATTCAGGAAAATAAAGACATCAAATGTACATTGTTGCTACACAGATGATCATCCAAATCAGAGGATGATGGCTCTATCAGAATCATCATTCTCCCGCATAGATGGTTTTCTGTCTTATGTACATGAAAATGGATTTATAAAGCTAAGCATGGGAATGCCTGCCTCAGCTAGATCATGAAAAATATTATGAAGATAATGTATTGTATTGTATCTTATTACAGGTCGCCTTCCAGCTTGGAAAAACTTCAGATCCTCATGATAAAGCATTTCACCAGACATCTAAAGATTAACGACCTCATGCTTTAGGGGGCAACTGTTATAGACATTTTTGGGCACTGCAACCCCAATCAAACATATCCATAAACCAAGGGCTCCTAAGTCCCTAAAAGTGTTGTTCCATACCCTAAAAGAACAAGGTTAGCTGATTACATCATCTCCTAGAAGTTCTCCATGAAAAACTGCTCAGAACTGGTCAAAACTGGACCATCTCACCTACTCCATGGTCAAAGTGTGATGCATCTCACCTAAAGCACATGGGAGGTGCGATGCATACTGAAAATACCTTCCATGGGGTGCGATGGGCGAGAGTGGACAAATGGCAGAGGCATTTCGCGAGGTGGATGATCATGGAATCTTCCAGAAACTTCTCCTGTGACACTTGCCTCTCTGAATTCACCCAGGGATGAGTAAGACATCATCAATCTCCAAGTGGAATCAAGAACTATCAGAGAGAGGACACTAATCAGAATCCCAGAAGCTAACTCACCCCCCTGCAATCATCTATATATGGATCCCTCATCCCAGAGATCCAGAGGTTGGAATTTTGTATCTTGTAAGGAAGTGCTATTGGTTTCTTGTTGGAATATCATAGTGTTGGGTGATCTAAGCTTTTCATGAGGTGAAAGAAGGGCTTTCATGCTGGAGGATGACACTGGGTCAGAACAAATGGTTGTAATCCTCTTTGCTATTCTTGAATATTAATAAAGCTATTCAAGTTTTCCTCCACATTCTTGTATGTTTGATGATATATGCATTCGTGTGGTCAATATACATCTGGTCCTATATTGTTTATGATTGTAGATCTCTGTTCTTTGATAGTATTATGCTGCTTTGATTCCATAGGAGCTCTTTGAAGCTGGGAAGACGAAGGAGAAGCGGCAAGGATCTATCAGAAAGGAGAGGAATCAAGCAAGGAACCAAGCGCAAGACTGAGGTTGGTGTCTTTCATTCCACTCTTATCTACTTTTCATAAAGGAAAACGAAAGTGGTTTTAGTTTGTTTGTTTCTAAGATAGCTACCAGCCTTAGTGGGACTAGCAAATCCGAGTGGACACTAGATTTCCCGATAACAATCAGTGAATATGTAGGATATGTTTCTTCCTTGTAGAGCCAGAAACCATTTTTATTTTTAAGTACTGCAAAGGCTCGACCTTCTTGATATTCTGATAGCTCATAATCACAACGATACCCATAAGGAGGATACCAAATAATAAGGGTTCTGTAACGACATCCAATCTAAGTAGGACCCTTACTCAGGACAATGTTACCATAACGGATGAGTCTAGCTGGAGCTGCCTTAAATTTTCTGTAACCAAAGGGTTCTTGGTTTCTAACACTGGTGGGAGAAGCTATCCACCTTTTCTTTGCAGCCAGGAGATATGCTTCTCTAATGTCCTCAAAATATTCTAAACCTGACTTGATAACGTCTGTTTGGAGGGGGCCCAAGGTAGACACAACCCCTTCCTATTCCATAAGCCTTTTATGTTGTATAAAGATCTGCAAGGGGCTTGTAGGTTCCCCTATTACCCAAAGATCGAATCCATTTTCTCTTTTCTGGAAAATATCATGGGATTTAGCCCATTTGAGTTGGTTTTTGGTGAAGGAGATGAAAGCATGGAACTAGACATCCCTGATGAAGGGGTTGGGATTTGCATCCCTTTCGTCTTCCAGAAAAAATTTGTGCAAATATAATTCACATAGAAAATGTTTTACATCCTCGGTCTATTTTTGGAAGCATTTAATAAAATCGGGAGTAGAACTAAACTCAAAAGACTGACCAGCTCTAATAACCTTAACTTTTAACAAAAAGTATCATTCAAGCATAAAATGTGCATAGTTTGTAGTAGGCGACCTACAAGCTAGTGCGTCTAAATAAATAGAGCAAATAATTTTGATTTGCTCCAAGGTTTCATGAAACTGTACTTGTACTTCCTCCACTTTCTTTCGTTCTGATTTGAGATTGGCATAGGTCTCATCCTCTGTTGTAGTCAAGTCATTAAATTTTTTCAGTAACCCCTGGTATTTCTTTGAAGGCACAACCTCTTTTTCATGTTGCTGTCGAACTTGTTATGAATTTGTTAGTTCTATCTTTAACTTTTGAATAGTATCCTCTACTACCAAAGGGGTATAAGGAGGTATGACATAAGTCTGAGTAGTCTTGCTGCAAGTTTCTGCTGAATCTGTTTGAATGGCTATTTCCACTATTGACACAAGAACAGAAAGGTCTATTTGAATAGTTGTTTCCACTATTGACACAGGAACACAAAGGTTTGTCTGAATAGTTGTCTCTATCAATTCCACATAAGAACAAAAATATGTTTGGGCTTCTACAAAACTAGTACAAACATCCTCTGTTTGAGTCCCTCCCAGACAAGTGCTAATGTTTTCCATTTGTATTCTAGTGGAATTAAGAAAATTCTCGCTTTAGGTTCCTATTGATTTCGACTCCACTTTCTTCTTATAAGATTTCTTCGAGTCTTTTATCCATTTCCTAAGCTGCTTGATTTTTCTTTTCCATTTCTCATTTTCCTTGTTAATCAGTTCCAAATTTGTAGGTTTTAACCATGTATAGAAATTACCTGCATACGAATTCTAAAACACAGAAAATAAATAATGTGAGAGAATAACACATAAAACACATATACATAGAGATTTTCCCATGGATCCCAAAACCGGGACTACCAGCTTGATTTTTCATTATGTTCCTTTCAATGTTACAATACATATTTATACATGATGAAGCATCCAATACCTGGACCGAAAACCATTGCATCAAAAACGTTGGACTAAAAACCATTGCATCCAAAACCATGGACAAAAAACCATCGCATCCAAAACCATGTGCGAAAATCATGCACAAAACCATAGGTAGGTCCGCCCAACCTAATATAGGATCCAAAAAACAAAATTTTCCAAGGTGCTGCCCCAGACCTCATAGAGGGGGGTTACCTGCACCCCTCAAACCCCTTGTGACCCCCCACTATGCAATCAACGCAACGAAGGGGGGCTTCGCCCTCCCTCTAAGCCCCCGGTTAACTACGTGGGATAGTCATGGAAAGAATATAACACAACCCAACATTCTCACCCTTGTTGTTTTCTTTCCACAGGGGGCCACAAGAGAGCTTAGTCATTTATCTAGCCCTGCAATTCCCATTGTTTCTCTACACCAAGAGGATTTCTTAATGCTCACAGATTTTGTAAATGCATCTGTAGTATTCTTCAAAGTGTCCACATTTACCAGCAACACCTTTTTGTCTTCTATCATATCCCTCACAAAGTGATACTGAACATCAATGTTCTTTGTCTTTGAATGATATGTAGGGTTCTTTGCTAAGAAAATTGCACTTTGGCTATCACAGTCTATCCTTATAGCTACCTATACTAACCCCATACTTGAACAAAATATCTGCAACCAAACTGCTTCCTTGCTTGCATGAGTGGATGCCATGTATTCTGCCTCTGTAGTTGATAGTGCCACTATAGATTGTTTCTTACTCATCCAACTGACTGCACCTCCAAATAGCTTAAACACATACCCACTTGTAGATATTCTTTGATCCAGATCTCCAACCTAGTCTGTATCAACAAAGCCACGAATATCGAATACTCTCTCCAATCCTATTCTTCCTTGGTAGCAAAAACCATAATCATTAGTGCCACTCAAATACCTGAAAACTTGCTTCACTGCTGTCCAGTGCTCCTTCCCTAGTTTTGACATAAACCTGCTCAATACTCCCACTACATGTGCAATGTCTGGTCTAGTACAGACCATTGCATACATCAGGCTACCGATTGCACTTGTATATGGAACACGGGACATGTCCTCTTCCTCTTCTTGTGTCTTGGGACACTGTTCAGTAGATAACTTCACACTTACAGGAATAGGAAACTTCATTGGTTTACTATCCTGCATATTAAACCTCTGTAGTATTGTCTCGACATTCTTCCTCTGGTTTAACCCGAGCTTCCTCTTTTCTCGATCTCTTTTAATTTCCATGCCCAAAATATAGTTTGCAGCTCCAAGATCTTTCATGTCGAATTTGGAGGACAGTTGGGTCTTCAAATCCTGGATAATTTCTTTGTCATTTCCACCTAGCAACATATCATCCACATATAAGACCAGATAAATAACATGGTCACCAATTAATTTAAAATACACAGAGTGATCTGCTTTGCTTTTTGTGAAGCCAAGTCCCCGTATAAATGTATCAAATTTCTGATACCACATCCTTGGTGATTGTTTTAACCCATACAGAGACTTCTTTAACTTGCATACTAGTTCTTTCTTACCTTTCACCGTAAAGCCTTCAAGTTGCTTCATGTAGATTTCCTCTTCCAAATCCCCATGAAGAAATGTTGTCTTCACATCCATTTGTTCTATCTCAAAATCAAAAGTAGCAGCAATAGATAAAAGTAATCTAATAGAAGTTACCTTGGCAACAGGAGAAAAAATATCACCAAAATCAATTCCCGGCACTTGGGAATAACCTTTTGCTACCAACCGAGCTTTGTATTTCTCCATCTTTCCTTCTTCATTTGTCTTCTTTTTGAACACCCATTTCCTGCCAATGGGTTTCCTTCTAGCCAGCAACTCCACCAGATCCCAAGCCTCATTTTTGTTCAAAGATGCCATTTCATCAACCATGGCCTCTTTCCAAAGTTTGCCATCCTCTGAAACTACTGCTCCCTTCACAGTTATGGGATCATCGTTAGTAATAGATAAAGCAAAATTTGAATAGAAAGCAGATGGACTATACCTTTTTGGTTTCCTTCTTTCTCGAACTGATCTTCTCACACCCGGATTTTGTGGTTCTTCATCTTCTGATTCCTCTTCTATGTTAGAGTCCTATTCTTCCTCCTTAAGCTCAAACTCTATCTTCTCAGGTTCCTTTGGTTGGACTTAATCTTTAATAACATCTTTTACCTCTTTGAACACCACATCTCGACTGTACACAACCTTCCTTGTTACTGGGTTCCAAAGCTTATAACCATTTAAACCATCCTTATACCCAATAAAGATGCACTTTTCAGATTTACTATCCAACTTGGTTTGTTTCTCCTTTGGAACATGTACATATGCATCACATCCAAATACCCTCAGATGTGAAAGAGAGGGTTTCTTACCAGTCCATAACTCTTGTGGAGTCTTATCCTCCAATGTTGATGAAGGTGATCTGTTGACCAGGTAACATGCCGTCTCCATCGCCTCTGCCCAAAATTCCTATCCTAACCTGACACCACTGAGAATGCTTCTTGCCCTTTCCATCAATGTCTTGTTCATTCTTTATGCAACTTGATTTTGCTAAGGTGTGTATGGAGTAGTCTTCTGTCATGCTATACCACGCTTCTTACATAATTGTACAAATTCCTTACTGCAAAACTCTCCACCATTATCTATCCTCAACACCTTTATCTTCTTCTCTATCTCGTTTTCCATTAGAGCCTTAAATTCTTTAAACCTGTCAAAGACTTTAGATTTATTCTTAAGGAAATATATCCATGTATTTCTTGAGAAGTCATCTATAAATGATACATAGTACACAGACTTACCAAGTGATGGAACCTTCACAGGTCCAAACACATCACTGTGCACAAGTTCTAATATCTATTTCACCCTCTTACCACCAAAGGGGAAACTCACCTAATTCTGCTTCCCATATACACAATTTTCATAGAAATCAAAATCTAGAGAGCTATTACTCATACCTTCTACCATACCTTTACCATGAAGTATTCGAAGTCCCGTCTCTTCAATATGTCCAAGCCTTTGATTCCACAACATGGTCTTCTTTCCAAAGACCACTAGATTTTCTAATCCACTTTTAGGAACCACAAAGCTGTTGCACCCATCAACAACAGTGCTATCTTGCAGCTTGTACAAAGTTCCAATCTGAACTCCCTGTATCAATACCAGTGCTCCCCGAACCATCTTGCAGGTATCCTTCTTGAACACTGTTTTTACACCTACATCATCCAGCTTGCTTATAGAAATCAGATTTCTGTCCAATGAAGGAATATGCAGAACTCCTCGAAGTGTTCTAACCATTCCACCTTGCAACTTCAACTTTACTTTTCTACGACCAATGATTCCAGACTTCCTATCATCCCCTAGGAAGACATCACCACCATCATATTTCTCATTCTCACAGAACCACTCTCTATGGGGAGTGAAGTGAAAGGATGCACCTGAGTCAATCAACCATGCCTCATGATCTACATGTGTACTTGAAGAAGCCAAGTAGACATCCCCACCTTCACCTAAGGTGGTTTTCGCCTTTGCAAAAGGAGCATCATCAGATCCCTTTCCTTTATTAGGAGCTTTAGATTTACAGTCCCTTTTGTAGTGCCCTTCCTTTCTGCATTTCCAGCACACCACCTTTACAGGGTTTCCTGGAGATTTAGATCTCCCACTCGATGACTTATTTTTGTTTCTGTTCTGGGACCATCCTCGTAGAGACAAGGCATCACCATTCTAGCTCTCCATATTTTTCCGTCTCATCTCCTCCGTCAGCAAGGATGATACTGTTTCATCAAACTGCAAGGCAGTTGTGTTGCTACCTATTGTAATAACCAGACTATCCCATGAATCTGGTAGAGAGCACAACAAACTGATGCACTTATCTTCATTTGAAATTTTAATATCAACAGATAATAACTAACTTACCACAATATTAAATGTGTTAAGATGATTTGTCACTGAGTCTCCATCTTTCATCCTTAGGTTATATAGGTTTTTCTGCAGCAACAATTTATTCACCAGAGACTTAGATTGATACAAAGTCCCTAACTTGTCCCACAAATCCTTTGCCATAGCTTCCCCTGATACATTCAAAAAATTATACTGAATTTGAGACACAATCATATTGTGCTCTTTGCCTTCTGATCCAACTTCTTCCATTCTTCATCGGACACTCCCATTGGTTTAGTACCCGGATCTACCGTGATCCACTAATCTTTATCCACCAACAGATCCTCCATCTTGAGTTTCCACAACTCAAAACTCTAACCATTAAATTTCTCGATCTCTATATTTCCACTGCTCGCCATCTTCTTTCACCACCAGGATCGATATCGCAGATCTCCCATTGAATAGGGTCTACCACAAGCCCGAGAAAAACCCCTCAGCAACAAAAGCGTCCCCTTGAAGCCAAAACAACTTTGATACTAAATGTAGGTTTTAACCCTGTACAACAATTACCTGCATATGAATTCTAAAACACAGAAAATAAACAATGCGAGAGCATAACACATAAAACACATATACACAGAGATTTTCCCCTGGATCCCAAAACTGGGACTACCAGCTTGATTTTTCATCATGTTCCTTTCAATGTTACAATACATATTTATACATGCCGAAGCATCTAATACCATGGACTGAAAACCATCGCGTCCAAAACCATGGACCGAAAACCATTGCGTCCAAAACCATGTGTGAAAATCATGCAAAAAACCATAGGTAGGTCCGCCAAACCTAATATAGGGTCCAAAAAACAAAATTTTCCAGGGCGTTGCCCCAAACCCCATAGAGGGGGGTTACCTACACCCCTCAAACCCCCTGTGACCCCCCAGCTAAGCAATCGGCGCAACGAAGGGGGGGCTCCACCCTCCCTCTAACCCCCCGGTTAACTAAGTGGGCTAGTAGTGGAAAGAATATAACACAACCCAACAAACTTATGATCATCTCTCTTCTCTGTTTTTAAAATGGGTTTCCTCTTTGGAGAGGAAGGACTGACAATAATATTTTCAAAAGTAGGAGAAGTTTCAAAATTGTCAGGGTCATGCTCAAGTAAGACTGTGTCTCCTAAATTAGCTTCGAGCTCCTCAACATTGTCAGGGTCTTGTTCAAGTAAGGTTGTGTCTCGTGAATTAGCTTATGGCTCCTCAGTTTTAGCTGCAAAATTTTTTTATCCTTCCAATTCCTGTGTATCTCTGTCATTTCTCGAAGAAGGTAATATCTTTGTGTGGTGAGAACTACGAGGAGAAGTAGAAGGGATAGGAGTAGGAACTTGTTCTTGTGGATTATCAGATTGACCTATCTACTCAAAAAATGTTCCCAAATTTTCCAAGACCCAAGCTGCTTCTTCTTCATAATCCTGAGGAAAATCGACTCGTTGGCTATCAAGGGATCCGTGGGATGGTCTCACCTCATCTATGGATACATTAATGCTTCTCCGTTGGATTATTCGCTCAGACCGTCTTTGTTTAACAGGAATGGATGTCAAGACAAGGGCTTTCCTTTTTCGTCTCCTTTTTAGGGCTTGTATCTCTGTAGTCCAATGTTCTTCCTCTGGCTAGGTATTTTTAGGGATTCCTTCTAGGGGTGGCACATTAGCGCTTATACAATTGTCAGAAGTTAGCTGCAACAGCGTTATTTCCTTGTTGACTATCAATTTAATCAAACCATGATGATTGGTTGTATCTTGTGGGTTTTTGGATTTCCTCACTCTACTAGAAATTTCATGTAATAATGAGTTCAAGAAGAATGGCACATTGATTACTATCTTTTATTTTAATACTGCTAACATTTTAAGGTGTCGAGGCCTTACCACATCATGGCGGCCATCAAATGTGATGTATTTCTGGATGACCTTTTCCAGTTCGTGCCATGGCTTACTTAGAGATGCAGGACAAAGATATTTGCCTTTCCAAACTAATTCCTCGCCAGGATCCTTGAATAATTATAAAACTTCGTGGAGTGTCATGTGCTTTTCTACCCATTTTATGCCTTTTGTAGGGAGTCCTCTGACCTCTACCAAAATGGATTTAGTCACTGCTATGGTCCTGCCTTTAACAGTTGTGCTCTCGTTCTGTAGATTATGTAAGAATTCTAGAGTCATATCATCATTAAACCCCTGTAGTCGAGCAAGATATTGTGCCCATCCTGCACGTTCTAGAATATTTCGGGCTTACGCAGTGATTTGTAACAGTGTAAGCTCACTAAAAATAGAGGTGCCAGCCATACCTGCTATTTTCCTGAGAACAATTACAAACCTACATGCACTATTGAGTCCCACAATTCTCATAATGAAACAACACACATTAAGCTACATGCAGGAGTATAAGGAACAAAAACTTACTACAGACTCTCAGTAATAATATCCCATCACATCGACAGATATGGTGGATGTTCAATAATTGTGCTCTCACACATCGTCATAATGTATGATCGTTCCCCTTTAAAAAGAAAAAGGGTGACCACGACCTTTGAAGCATGTGGAAGGGAAAATGCATAGGACATGATTAATACAACGCAAGGTGGTTAGAGAAGTCATATGGAATGAATTAAATGCAGTCATGTTGTTTAACTTATGCATTTTCTTATGAACTATTTTGTATGCAATTGTATGTATCTTGTTGAAGGCGTGTTGTTGGATTAACCCATCACTTTGGTTTGTGGACTATTCTTCTTCCAGCTTGTGACGCCATTCTGCTCGTGTGTTCCTTTCAAGTTTCATACTCTTACAGGATTTTAAGGGACACACTTCTTTTTCCCCTTCATGTGTTAGAACCTCCATGCACCTCACTTAACTCACTGCAAGGTCACACACCTGCTTCCGATCAAATTCATCATACTTGTCACTGAGCGCTACCATGGTCAAGGCACTACATTACCACTCACTGTTGGGACACCTGCTCCAAATGGTTTGAGGTTTAGTTGGGAATTCTTATCGGGGAGCTCCCCTTGAATGTTGGCGGGTTCAACACTGTAAACATTTCTAGTTCTAGAAGGAGGGCCCGATGACAATCTAAGTCTTCAAAGTTTGTTTTGAATCTTTGCACATCATTCATGACTTATATCACAATCTCAACCTCGACATGTTTTTCTGACGGTCATGATTTCTAAGTGTCGGAGGATGTTATCGATGATTTCTCACAACTTAAATATGATGGTGAAGGTAGAATAACCTTGTTAAGACATGGATTTTCCTTTTTTGGTTTCCGTGACAGGATTGAGGCCTCCTCGAATGACATTGCATGTGAGTTGTTCTCTCACATGTTCGAAAGGTGCGTTAAGCAATGGTGTCTCACATTTCCCGTAACCTCTATTCACTCTTTTAATCACGTGATTAGAGACTTAGGTCATGCTTTGCTTCGTTATGACCATAAAGTGCTTAATAAAAAAATATTAAAATTATGAAAAGCACCTAATGAATTTGTTGCACAATTTTGGAAATGCTTTCTTCATATTGCTTTTGAATTTCCGGTAGATGAAGTTGATTTGGAATTTCTCACAAAAATGTTTAAGTATCTTCTTCACATATCTAACAATCCACACAAGTTAGAATATTTCAATCCCCTCCCATCATACCTTAGTGTTAAAGCTTCTAAATCTGATATGGGAAAGGTTGTTGTCACACGTGACTCCTACTCCTCTTCTCATCAAACAACTCTAGCTTTGTAGGACAAGGTGGGAGAAATTGCGAATTCACCTGTTGAACTATCACCTCCTCCCACCCCACCTGCTCTAGATTTCTGTGTAGATCTAGACTGCAAGCCTGATGGTTGTCACATGGTCTCATCTCCTCGACATCGATCCACTGATTACTTTGATCCTCTAGATTTTGGTGTCTTGTGTTCATCCGTTCTGGATTCCACATGTGATGTTCACAAGGATCGAGTTATGGAAATAGTTGGTTTTGAGCAGCTAACCTGCACTATCATTTTTTATGAGTATGTGTGGGAATCTAAAGAATAAGTTGCGGTGAAGGATGACCTACTTCTATCTGCACCTCATCTACTTTATCCTTACATCTTTTGCAACTCTATCATTTCTGATTTTTCTTGTGAAAATTTATCCTCAGATGTTTCTACTTCCGATCACTCACAGAACACGCAGGATGTCAGTTCGTCATTTGATTGCATAGAGGAAAAATCTTTCTTCTCGAATCCACTTGACCTCTCATATTTCATTTCTGGAAATTGAGAGGGTCAATTTTTTTTTTGTTTTACATCAACCCCTCTTTATGATTTGTCAAGTCATGAGGATGTTGATGTCCATCTTGAATTGTCTGATCGTGGTTGTCATGATATTTTCACTCATTGATTTGATCATGATACTAATTCGCCTATTGTTGATATTTCTAAGCCACCAGTATTTGACGATCCATCTTCTCATGAAGTGGAAACCCCTCAAGATGTCGAGGCACTTCAGCCTGAGCTGATGGTTATGTCAGGTTCACGTAGCCTTGAGGAAAGCTACACTTTTGATCAGAAATATGTTGAATCAGCCCAGGATCCTCATCGGTTTCTTGTTCACATTAAAAATCAATTTGATCTATAGTTCTTACATCATCCACTAGAATCACATTATCCTATCACTCATGCATTAGAGGATTCATACGTAGCAAGCATTGTGGCGAAACGAAAATTATCTTCCTTTTTCATGTTTGGTCATGTGTCACGTTTGAAGGAGTGTACATCTTTGTCATCTGCGCGCAATATGACACAAGACCATGATACGTTTTCAAGGTGCCTCTCATGTGTTTTCAATATTTTCTTTTCTGTAGACGCATTCAAACTTCGAACGTTTTGGTTTGTATTGATTTATCTTTATTGTTTATTGGTTGGATTTAATATCTTTCTTATGAGTCACACCATCACTTACATGGGTCAACCAATGCACCAGTGGCTGCATTGGAAATATCACTTCACTTGAGTAGGCTCATGTTCTACTTAGCTTAGGAGTAGGAGCAGTTTTTACTTTCCTATTTGCATCTTCTTACTTATTTTGCTTCGTTTTAATTCTTTCCTTTGCTTGTTTGTTTGTTTATGTAAACGTAGGGTTAGATTTCCCATGAAACCATGTTTGGATTCTTGTGACAAGCAAAGTGAAATACAAGAGGACTTGCAAAACTATCAGAGTTTGGTTATATTTCTATTCCCTCTCTTTATGAAGACCTTGCATTTCTTTTAGTTGATGATACCTTGATGGAAAATAAATTCCTTTCAGAGTGAGTCTTGGTGAAATCACAACACTTGCACTTTAACTAGTACCACCTACTCTAATAGGTTTTCTATATTCGGTTAACCCTTGTCAACTCAGTCAAGTAGAGTAAGGTGAGGGGGGAAACCTTACCAAGTATGTAAGAGGTATATATAAACATGCTTCTCCGAAGGGAAAATCTCTTCTTCTCTCAATAAGTCAAGATCCCTCTTTTGCCTCATGAAATAAATAATTTTGATGCACAGTTATTTGAAAAAAAAATGAAAAAAAAATAAAGACGAAAGAAGAGAAAGGCTTCCTGCGTAGGGAGGTGAAGCAAGTAACTCCGTCGGGGTATTGTCCAAGCTTGCTAGCAGTGGATAAATTCTTGTGTTCCTAAAGTGAATCCTCTGGGGTACTATCCAAGCCTGCCGACAGTGAAGAAACACCAGAGATGAAACTAAAACTCTGACAGTCTATATTACTTGTGCATCAATATACCCCTCATCCCCTATCGAAACAACTCAATTTAACTAGATTGGTATGTGTGCTGCTGATAAAATAGAATGGTAGGGACTATATATTTAACTCAAGTTAGTGAAGAAACCATGAAGATCAGATAATTAGGAAATACTTCTGGAAGAGTTAGACTCGCTTTACATGAGAGAAGGTCGATACAGAGAGCTGGAGTTCTACCAGTGTGTCGATACTGTTGTAGCAGCTACAACCACCCTCCAAAATTTTTACTATGCTTCGTTTTGGAGCCTCCCTCCTCAAATCACAACAACTCATCTTACGCTGAACCAAGTACTTGTGCTTTAATTGAGTTTTATGTTATGCTTACGACTTATGTTTTCTAACTTCCTTTTTTCGTCTAACCCACAAGCCGATCCCTTGACTTGGTTTCAACCCGGTTTTAGGACTGCCTTAGTGAAATACATAATCCTTGAGGGAAACCAACCTTCAGTCAAGGAAACACTATAAGAAAAAGGTCATTGGTGAGGGTCATTCCTGTGGCAGACCTTTAAGGTCCATCACCAATGTCGCATTTGGTGACAGTCCTTAAAAAAACATTGTTGTAAGTGTATATATTGATGGTCCTTTAAGGTTTGTCACCAAGGTCATTTTCAATGACACTTTTGGTGAGGTCCGTTGAAGGCTCGTCACTAACTCTCTCTTTGGTGACACTTTTGGTGAGGGTTGTTAAAGGTCCATCACTAATTCTCTCTTTGGTGACACTTATAGTGATGATCTTTTATTGACCCTCACCAATGCTCTTTTTGGTTACTTTTGGTGATGGTCAAAAATGTTTATCATCATTGATCATTCTAATGAGTTTTTGATGATGTTATATACCTCTTACTATATTTTTTGTCAAAATAAAATGATTTAAGACCATTGTTGTGGAGTCCTTTTCATTATGTGTCTAAGTGGTTAGAGTCAGTAAATTTGTTAAGAGATAATTAGTGTGTATCATTTCCCTCAAGTAATAATAATATAGTTTTCCTATGAGTCAACACATGATTCATCTCTATTAGGTTTATTATATAGAAAATTTCATTTATATAAAGTCCCACTAGTGTGTGTAGGAACTATATTATTTAATACATAATCAAGCTCGGTCAATTATATTAATGAGATAGACCTAGCACTCCTCAACACTCATGGCACACCTTAACATGCTTTGGCACACACTAACATTCCTTGGCACCTTGCATGTCTTGGAACATATTTATACCTATAACATATTGCCATGATTAGGAAGCCCAAGCACATGTTGGCATACCCTAGCATAACATAGCACTCCCTTAGCATGTGTTGGCATTCCCTGTAGTCCCTTGCATGTCCTAAAACACTTTCACATAATATTGCATTGACGTACATTAACGCTTGCACACATTGGAACTTGGCATGTATTTGAACCTATTATTAGTGTTCCTAGAATGCCCCTTTTGAAAAAGATAAAGTCCAAACTTATTAACCCTATTATGTGTCCATTTCCTTGCATTTTAGCTTGGTTATTCCTTTTGTTGCCTTGAACTCCTTGACGCATATTGGAATACTTTGGCACCTTGCACATCCTAGCATGTCTTAGCACCTGGCATGTCTTGGCATGCCTTGGCACTATTTGGCACATGTTAGCACACCTCGAAACTACCTAGCTCACGCTAGCACTTCTTGAAATTCCCTGATATTCCTTGCCATGCCTTACCAATGCTTAGCATGCCTTTTCACTCCCTCCTTGGCATGATAGCTAGCACTCATTAACACACCCTCATATTTATTCACTTCCATGCATTTTGATGTAGTGCTCCCCTGTGTTGTCCTAGTACTCCTTAGCACTCCTCAACATGCATTGGAACTCTCTAGCACACCTTAGCACTCTTCGACATTCTTTGCCACTTCATAGGTTGCATCACACTCCCTGACACACATTGGCACTTGGCAAGTCTTAGCATGTTTGACATGCATTGAGATGACTTGGTATGATTTGGTATGGTTTAATATTAAAGTTATTTGAGATCAATTATTGGAAAGTAGATGAGAAGCAGCAGAGGAAGATTTGGCACTTAGAATGCACTGAAACTTCACACTTGTCACCTATTGGCACCTAGCGTTGGTGTGCCTAGCATGACGCTCATGGAAACGATAAATTTATGACTTATTAACCCTATTATGTGTTTATTTCCTTGTAGTTTAACTTGTTTCTCCATTTTTTTCCTTGACTGTCCTTAGCATGCATTATCACACCCTTGCACATCTTGGAATTCCTTAACACTTGGCACATCTTAGCTTGTTTGACATTCCCTCACATTATCTGGCATATGTTAGCATGCCCTATCATTCCCTAACACAACTTGGTAGTCATGCCCTCACAACTAGCATTAAATTTTTCCACAATTTGGGAACCTTACATTCCCTAGCACACCTTCGAACTCCCTAGTTGTCATGCCCTCATAGATAGCCTTACTTTTTTTGCGACTTGGGAAACCAACCAATTCATTAGAAAAACAATATTGTGTCCAACCCAACGTTTCCCTTTCTATAAAATTGCTTTGTCCACACCTTATCACAACCATAGGATTGCCTCCTGCAAGTCCTATTATGAAATTCTTCTGGAACACTTTATCCTTCGGACACTTGGAATTCACTAACACTCCTTGGCACACACTCTTATTCGTTCATTTCCAAGCATTTTGACATAGTTCTCCCTTGTGTTTCCCTGACACTTCCTAACACTCCTCAACATCTATTGACACTATCTACCATGTGTTAGCATGCCTTTTCATTCCTTAGCATGCCTAGACACTCCTTAACTATCATGCCCTCACAACTACCCTTAATTTTTTTGAGACTTGGGAACCCAACCAAGTCCTGCCTCGACTACAACAACTTAACCAAGTTATAGTTACTACAACTAGGCTATGCCTTGTTCACCTAAGAACTACCTATAACAAATCTTAGGCTACTTATGTCCAATCTCAATTCATCCCACTTAACAAGTTACCGAGTCAAGGCTCACGTCCAACCATGGCCATAAAACAACTAAGCAACACAATTTACATCTTGACATGCCATAGCACCTAGCACATCTAACAATCCCTTAGCACTATCTGGAATGTGTTAGCATCCCCTACATTTCTTGGCATTCTTTTCACTCCTTAGCACATCCTCATACTCCCTGACATTCCCTGGCACTCTAGCATGCCTTGGCACTGCCTAACATATAACCTTGTCACTCCCTCCTTAGAAAACTTAGAACTCGCTAACATTCCCTATCACACACTCTTATCTATTCATTTCTATGCATTTTGAACTAGTTCTCCCTTATGTTTCTATGGCACTCCCTAACATTCGCTGGCACTCATTGGCACACCCTGACACTTGGCATATCTTGGATTTTTTCCCTAGCACTCTAGCATTCCTTGGCACTACCTAACATATCTTGTCACTCCCTCCTTACCACACCTAGAACTCACTAACACTCCCTATCACACACTCATATTAATTCATTTCCATGTATTTGAAACTAGTGATCCCTTTTGTTTCTTTGGCACTCCATAACACTCCCTGGCATGCATTGGCACACCCTAGCACCTGACGCATCTTGGCATGTTTCCCTAACCTCTAGCATGCCTTAGCACTACCTACCATACCTCGTTACTCCCTTAGTATATCTATAATTCACTGACACATCCCGTCACAAAATCTTATTTGTTCATTTCCATGCATTAATTTGACATAGTCCTCCCTTGTGTTTCCCTGGAACTCCTTAACACTTCCAAGAACATGTTGACACACCCTAGCACTTGGCACATCTTGGTTGCATGTCACCCTAGAAATCTAGAATGACTTAGCACAACCTAGCATACCATGTCACTCTCTCCTTAGCACACTTGGAACTCACTGACACTCCCTGTCACACACTCTTGTTCATTCATTTCCTTGCATTTTGACCTAGTTCTCCCTTATGTTTCCCTGGCACTCCCTAACACTCCTTAGCACACATTGGCACACCTTGGAACTTGACAGATCTTGGTATGCTTCCCTAGCACTCTATCATGCCTTAACACTGCATAACATACCTTTTTCGCTCCCTCTTTAGCACACCTGGAACTCACTGACACTTCATTTCCATGAATTTGAAACTAATGTTCCCTTGTGTTTCCTTGGCACTTGGCCCTAACACTCCCTACCATGCATTCATGCCACACCCTGGCACCTGACACATCTTAGCATACCTTAGCATTTGGCTTGTCTTAGCATGCCTAACATGCCTTGGAATTTCCTAGCACACCTTTGCACTCCCTAATTGTCATGCCCTCATAGATATATTTATTATTTTTGTGACTTGAGAACCCAATTGGCAAAACATTGTTATGCCCAACCCAAAGTCTCATTTTGTCTCAAACTTCTTTGACCAACCCCTTATAATTGTAACCATAGGCTTGCCTCCTATAATTTATATTCTTACCTTCTCCTAACACACATTGTCCTTGAGACACATTGACACTCCTTAACACACACACTTAGTTGTTCATTTCCATGTATTTTGACCTAGTTCTCCCTTATCTTTCCCTAACACTCCCTAACATTCTTCAACGTGCATTGGAAATTATTGACATGTGTAAGCATGCCTTTTCATTCCTTAGCACACCCTGACACTCCTTAGTTATAATGCCCTCACAGCTACCATTACTTTTTTTGGGACTTAGGAACCCAACGAAGTCTTGCCTTAACTACAACAACTTGACCAAGTTATAGTTACTACAACTAGACTATGTCGTCTTCACCTAAGAACTGACTATAACTCATCTTAGGTTACTCATGTATAATTTCAACTTATCCAACTTAACAAGTTACAAGCTACCATGTCAAGGCTAATGTCCAACCATGGCCATAAAAAACTGAGCAACATAGTTTACATCTTGACATGTCATAACATCTGGCACATCTAACAATCCATTAGCATTATGTGGCATGTGTTAGCACCCCTTACATTCCTTGGTAGGCTTTGGCACTCCATAACACTCCCTGACATGCCCTAGAAATCTAGCATGCCTTGGCACTGCCTAGCATATAACCTTGTCACTCCCCAACATGCCCTGGAAATCTAGCCTGCCTTGGCACTGCCTAGCATATAACCTTGTCACTCCCTCCTTAACACACCTGAAAATCACTGACACTCCCTATCACAAAATCTTATTCATTCATTTCCATGCATTTTGAGCTAGTTCTCCCTTATGTTTCCATGGCACTCCCTAACACTCCCTGATACCTGACAAATCTTGTAATTTCACCTTGGTACTCTAGCATTCCTTGGCACTACCTAGAATACCTTGTCATTCACACCTTAAAACACCTAAAACTCACTGAAACTCCTTGTCACATACTCTTATACATTCACTTCCATGCATGTGAAACTAGCACTCCCTTGTGTTTCCGTGGCACTCCCTAACACTCCCTAGCATGCATTGGAAAACACTATCACTTAGCACATCTTGGCATATCATTTCCTTGGCCTCTAGCATGCCTTAGCATTACAAAGAATATCTTGTCACTCCCTTAGCACACCTGGAACTCACTGACAATTCCTGTCACAAAATCTTATTCATTCATTTCCATGCATTATTTTGACCTAGTGGTTCCTTGTGTTTCCATGGCCCTCTGTAACACTTCCTAGCTCGCGTTGGCACACCCTAGCACTTGACACATCTTGGTTGAAGGCTACCCTCACACTCTAGCATGCATTAGCACTCCTTAGCATGCCATGTCACTTCCTCCTTAACACACCTATAACTCGCTACATTACCTGTCACACACTCTTATTCATGCATTTCCATGCATTTTGACCTAATGCTCCCTTGTGTTCCCTATCACTCACTAACACTCCTTAGCACACATTGGCACACCTTGGAACTTGATACATCTTGGCATGATTCCCTAGCATTCTAACATGCCCTGGAACTGACTAACATACCTTGTCACTCCCTCCTTAGCACACTTGGAACTCGCTAACACTCCCTATCACACTCTTATTCATTCATTTCCATGCAATTGAAACTATTTCTCCCTTGTGTTTCCTAACACTCCCTAATACTCCCTAGCATGTGTTGATGCCACACCCTAGCACTTGGCACATCTTGGAATGCCTTAGCACTTGGCATGAAATGGCATGCCTAACATGCCATGAAACTGTCTAGCATGTGTTAGCACTTCTTAGCATTTCCTGGCACATGTTGGCACTCCCTAGTTGTCATGCCCTTATAGATAGCCTTACCGTTTTTGTGACTTGAGAAACCAACCAAGTCAATGAGAAAATAATGTTGTTCCTAGCCCTGACACTCCCAAACACTCGACATGCATTCAAAATATCTGACATGTGTTGGCACGTTGTCTCATTCCTTAGCACCCCCCTAAAACTCCTTAGCTATCATGCCCTCACAACTACCCATACATTTTTTTCAACATTGGAACCCAACGAAATCCTGCCTCAACTATAAAAACATCTTGACTATAACAATAGCTTGACCAATTTACAATTACTACAACTAGACTATTCCCTGTTCACCTAAGAACTTCTTATAACTCATCTTAGGCTACTCATGTTGAATATCAACTCATACAACTTAACAAGTTACGAAGACAAGGCTCACATCCAACCGTGGTCATAAAACAACTAAGAAGCAAAGTTTACATCTTGACATGTCATAACACCTAGCACACCTAACAAACCCTTGACACTATGTAGCACGTGTTAGCATCCCCTACATTTCTTGGCATGCTTTGGCACTCCCTAGCACATCCTAGAACTCCTTGACACTTAACACACCTCGTACTCACTAACACTCTATGTCACACTCTTATTCATTCATTTCCATGCATTTGAAACTAGTGCTCCATTGTGTTTCCCTGTAACTTGGCCCTAACACTCCATAGCATGTGTTGGTGCCACACCCTAGCGCCTAGAACTTCTTGGCATGCCTTAGCACTTGGCATGCCTAAACTGCCTTGGAATTGTCTATCTTGTGTTAGTACTTCCTCACATTCCCTGGAACACCTTGGCACTCCCTAACTGTCATGCCCTCATTGATAACCTTACTTTTTTTGCAACTTGGAAACCAAACCAAGTCCTTGACAAAACAATGTTGTGCCCAACCCAAATTCTCCATTTGTTTGAAACTACTTCGTACATGCCTTATCAAAACCTATTGGGAACGGGTCCCCTGGGGGTAAATTTTGGGTTAAACACCCATGTTTTGGGGCAGAAGGCCCGAATTTTGTGTAAAAAAATGTAAAGTCTCCACATTTTGTGGTCACAGAGCATGAAAGATGTCTAAAGTTAAAAGGGTTTTCCACCATTAGTTTAGATAAGTTGTGTCCATTTTGGCGATCTATCCATGGTCCACGGACCATGGGATTGTATAAAAAGGGAAGTCTTAGAAGATCTAAAGAGAGAAGTAATATAAGTAAGTTAGAAGTCGTGAGTCATTGGTAAGTTTGGGTGAGTTGAGGGTGAGAGTCTGAGCGTAGGAAGAGGATCTGCAGCTGAGTGCGCGAACCCCTGCAGATGTGTGCGCAGGGCGAATAGAGTCTGTACTGGGAACTTGAATCATAAATAAAGAGAAGTATTCTGGAATCACTGTGTTTTATGTCTATGATTATTGCATCCGATTATGGTATGTTAAGTTCTAGGTTTATATTATAATGTTGAATTGATGCCTGAATGTATCTATTTCTATCTGTTATTTGAACGCAAGTAATAATGTATGTTTATGCGAGGGTAATCTTGATTGCATGATACGGTCGGCTAACTACTAATATATTTAGAAAAACGAGACAGTAACATAGTTACAGATGCACGTAAGTGACTAAATTATTGGTTATGGTTGCACGAAGGACAGTCAGATACCTTCGTAAAGGTTTTGAAAGATGAAAGAGGAAATACATCGATAAGCCCTAAAGGATTATCAATCTATGCGAAGGCAGGGATTGAGGTATAAAGCCAACATCACAACGATCTTGTATTACCATATCTGTGCGGTGAGTCTCATTTAATGCCTAGTCCTTGCCTTGTGCTTGCCAAGCTTCCTTACCGTTATTGGGAAATCTAGTGTCTATGCAGAGCTGCTAGTCCCACTAAGGCTGGTATCTACCTTAGAAACAAACAAACTAAAACCACTTTCGTTTTCCTTTATGAGAAGTAGATAAGAGGGGAACAAAGGAGACCAACCTCTGTCTTGCGCTTGGTTCCTTTCTTGCTTCCTCTCCCTTCCGATAGATCTTTGCCACTTGCTTCCTCGTCTACCCAGCTTCAAAGAGCACCTGTAGAATCAAAGCAGCATAACCGTATCCAAGAACATAGATCAACTATCATAAACAATATAGGACCAGATACATATTGACCACACAAATGCATATATAATCAATCATACAAGAATGTGGAGGAAAACTTGAATAGCTTTATTAATAATCAAGAATAACAAAGAGGATTACAACCAATTGTTCTGACCCAGTGTCATCCTCTCAGCAAGAAATCCATTCTTCACCTCATGAAAAGCTTATATCACCCAACACTATGATGTTACACCAAGAAACCAGCAGCAATTCCTTACAAGATACAAAATTCTAGCCTTTGGATCTCTGGGATGAGGGATCCATATATAGATGTTTGCAAGGGGGGTGAGTCAGCTTTTGAGATTTGATTAGTGTCCTCTCTCTGATAGTTGTTTATTCCACTTGGAGATTGATGATCTCTTACTCATCCCTGTGCGAATGTAGAGAGGCAAGTGTCACAAGAGAAGTTTATTGAAGATTCCATGATCCTCCACTTTGTAGATTGACCCTGCCATTTGTCCACTCTCACCCATCGCACCCCATAGAAGGGCTTTTCAGTATGCATCGCACCTCCCGTGTGCATTTAGGTGGGATGCAGCACACTTTGACGATGGAGTAGGTGAGATGGTCCAATTTTGACAAGTTCTGAGTAGTTTTTCATGGAGAACTTCTGGGAGATGATGTAATCACCGGAACTTGTTCTTTTAGGGGTTGGAACAAAAATTTTAGGGACTTAAGAGCCCTTGGTTTATGGACATTTATGATTTGGGTTGCAGTGCCCAAAAATGTCTATAACAGTTGCCCCCTAAGGCATGAGGTCGTTAATCTTTTTGATGTCGGGTGAAATGCTTTATCATGAGGATCCGAAGTTTTTTCGAGCTGGAAGGCGACCTGTAATAAGATACAATAAAATACATTATCTTCATAATATTTTCATGATCTAGCTGAGGTGGGTATTCCCATGCTCAGCTTTATAAATTCATTTTCATGTACATAAGACAGACGACCATCTGCGTGCAGACTGATGATTCTGGTAGAGCCATCATCCCTTAGGTTAGATGATTATCTGTGCAGTAATGATGTACATTTGATGTCTTTATTTTCCTGAATATATATTGCAGCCCAGATGGATGAAACTAGATCCGGGGTCTTCAATCTCGTTCGATCTTCACTGAAAGTACAAGTCGATCCATGTGATAGATGTTCTGGAGTCGAACATGGAAAGACATCGCCTGATTACCGGCCAATGATGTAAGTTGTTAACAGGCGCGAGAGGAATCACCGATAATGATGATGACCCTCAAGGTACTACAATACAATTCACGTGGTGTGAATAAGGGACTTGGCATCGAACACCACGCAAAATCTTTCGGTCGAAGGCCATTGATGTAAACCTGTCGCCGGAAGTGAGAAACTTGCCATTGAGGCATGCAAGCTTCAAAGTACTGAAAGGGTTTTTCGTAGATCGACTTCCTGGATAATGAGCTGATGTCAATAAGAAGTGGTCTGTCATAGGAGGGCCTTAGTAAATCCCACATTAATGACACGAAACGGAGCAAATGATTTTAATGGAGGTGAAATGATATGATGATATAAGGTTCAGGGTGGCGGTCATGAAAGAATGGAACGTAAATGTATTGCAGTGGATGAGACACAGGTGAATTCTCTGAGCGGCTTCTCTTGAACATATCGAGGACACTAACATGATGGATTGGTAGCGTTAACCCCAAATGTGGATGGTGTGAAGGACCCATGGTGATATGACCAGTGAACAGAACAACCCAACCCGACTCGAATGCGGAGTGAGAGTGTCATGTTCAAGAGCGACTTGCTACCAATAAAATTTTTTCAAGTTTTCTTCCCAATTTTTCCCCAGTCATTGCTGACCAGTACCTCTTTATTTTTGTCAAGCTTGAGGAGGATAACATATGTTCTATAATTTACCCTTCGGGCAAACCCATCACTATGTTTTAACGAGCCTAGCGATAGTGAAACTCGTTCTTGTCTGTATGGACAAGTTTATCGCTATTCGGTTTTAACAAGTTTAACGACAAAGATAACTCAGTCCTTTTCAATTTTAGAGAGTCTGAAAAGGAATGTAAAGAAAATTCCAATAATCCTTTTTCTTCATATAATTCCTTGAGTCCGAAAAAGTATAAAACAATACAAAAGGGATGAATTTTCGGTACTTTTAACGAGCCGCACAAAACAAGCGCTCGATATTTGTGTAATAATCCCTCAAGTCCAAAAAGATTAAAATCTAAAGGAGGTGTTATCTCAAAATCAAGCCCTGGAAGGCTACAACCCAGGAAGACTTCAAGTAACTATTTCACACCAATCTTTTGACTAAGGCTTAGCCTCCTTAGCCTGAGAGGGCTCTCTCAAAGGATTATTGATTTTGACTATTAATAAGATGGCTAACTCTTGTGAATAACATTGACAAATAATGAAGGTTGGAAAAACATTACATAAGTTTCCATTGGGCCTATGGAGTCAAACATACTACAGCAAACAATGATGATGCCTTACATAGAAGTCAAGGCATTTAGCATTTGGATGTTCAGAATACCACTTATATAAAACCACAGTTTACAAAGACATACAGGAAGTCAGAGCATGATCAATGAATTCTGAGTGATTATGCATTTGTACAACTGTAAAAGAACACTAAAGAAAATATACCATCACACATTCTGAACAAGAAAATCCCTTATGAATCCTGAGAAGTAAAACAGTCATTTATATTACTGAACTCTGTTTTTTACATAAGCCAAAATAGTCCTCTGTTTTATAAAATATCCAACCCTCATTACATCACTGTCTTAGCTATATATAGAATTCTTATTCTACCTAATTCGAGATTCCTCCTCCAGCATGAGGGGAATTCAACAACTACTTTTTATGACACCTATCTGCTTTGCAACAAACTATTAAATACAATTAGTGCTAACTGGAGTTCTAAAGAGTTCTAATTTGACTATGACTCTAACTCTATCTTCTTCGTAGAATGATTCCTTCTTGTTCTTTGACACGTGGTCTCCTTTTAGTTTGGCTGAGATGGCTGAGATGAGTATTTAATTCTCCATGTTGGCCTCGGATGCTGGATGCTTTAACTGCTCAGTGATTGTTAGATGATATTCCTTGCTTTTCAGTTCCAGTCCTCCATAACTTCGAAAATACAGCAGCATGTTTTTTTAACCCTTTTAATAACCCAAAAATATAGAACACCACCATGTTCCTGATGTGTTGGAGGCTTCATCGATGGCCAAGTGTGCAAGCCAAAATTCCTTGTATTCAACTCATTCAATACCCTATAACCAGTAATAAAGTGGCTTTATAACAGAAACTTTAAACTTGAGTTAAAGCATTCCACCTTTTAAAGGTATAGCTGTCTTGATCTGAATGGTTTTGATGGCTTCATTTGGTCTCTTACATATCCTTCAGGTGTTTCCTTTTGAAAATTTCCGCACATATTACCAAACTGTTTGTTTGCGTTGAAAACACCACCTACAGCAGTTTTGTAGCGCGCTACGAAACTGCTGAATTGTTTAAATAACTTGTCTTTGCCCTGAGGTATTTACCGCCTAGACATTTGATTGCCAAAACTCCTTCTGATCTTTGATACATATAGCAGGGATCTACATGTCCTCAAAACAATAAAACTAAGCAAAATTTGACAAAATTTAGGACAAAACCTTTCTTTGAACAACAACTTCATTTAGCAGCTAACTGGCCTAGCTGTGCCTTCAAGTCTTCAACTTTCTTCCTCATAGCTTTATTTTCAGCTCTTAGATGCATATTTATATTTCTGATGAATTTAGCCTCTTTAATTTCCGGAACTGTCCATGTGTAAACATCGGCTACTGAATCCAACTGGTTTACTAGATTTTCACTTCCTTTCCATACAGCTTTACGATAATTTGCATACCTGACTGCAGTCTCCCTAGTGGCATTCTTCACCGTAGCAATCTCATGTTTAGCTGCTTCTAGCTGTTTCCTTATAGTTATAATATTACCTCCTTGAGATATGATGACTGTTCTATTTGTGTCTTTTTGCTTAATTTTTCTGCCTCCTCTGTTCTGGGCAATTCCTCGGCTTCCTCTGTTCTGGGCAATTTCTCGGCTTCCTTTATTTGCTTCCTTGTAATAGGTCTTCTGGGTTTGAAAATGAATTCTTCACCTGGCTCATCAAACTTCAGCCTTTTTGAGGCCTTAGACTTCTTGGTACTTTCTGGTGATGACTGTGTCAAATCAATATGCACTGGTTCAATTTGCTCAAACTCAATGGCCTCCAATAAATCATTCAGGCTTGCCTTAGATACTGGGCTTTCTTCAATAG
The DNA here is from genome assembly GCA_031772625.1 of Pinus tabuliformis. Lineage (NCBI taxonomy): Eukaryota > Viridiplantae > Streptophyta > Pinopsida > Pinales > Pinaceae > Pinus > Pinus tabuliformis. The sequence goes on along the minus strand of CM062804.1, from coordinate 777,893,143 downwards.
CTAAGGCTTTACCTTTTTCTTTACTTACTTGGCTTCTTGTCCTTACCCTTGACACTGTTTCAGATCTACTTGTTTCAGGTACAGTCCTCTTATGCTGAGCTTCTTCTTTTGTTGATTGCTGAGGTTGTTCTCTAATGATCAGTGGCTTCACTGGTTTTCTTAGCTGTGACTTGGCTTGCTTTTTATCTCTTGCCTCTTTTTGAAGCTCAGCTATCGTGAGTTCTTTGACCGGTTGTTCTTTAACTGGTTGTGGAGTAAGGCCAGTTTTGCTTTGGAAACCAGCCATGAAGATGAACAAATTCCAGTCTCTGCCTATCTTCTGGAGGCCATCTAAAACTAACAATTTAACCAAACCATGGTGAAACAAAGAGGTTTCACAATCCTCTTTCCTCAGCTGCACCTTATCACACATTTTACTCAAACTGCGAAATAAGTAAAAAGGAATGTCTATGGAAGCTTTCCCAGTAAAATGTAAAAGCAGCTTGAAGTGATAAGAGTAGACCTTATTGTATCTTCCTTCACAGGTCAAGTATTTCTGAATACAGGTGAGAAGAAGGGCATAATGCTCCTTGACATAGTTTCTAGGCACTGCTTTTGTCAGGTCTTCATTCACATATGCCTCTTTTAAAAACTCTTTGCATGGATTCATATCAAACTTAAAATTCATAAACCATTCTTGCCGCCCTCTTGGGATCTCTGTTACAGCAGCTATTGCCTCCGGAGACACTTGAACTTCCAACATAGCTATTTTTGAATTTAAACCGGTGAAATTCAAAGCAAACTCTTTGGTTACCTGCGCATGTCCTCCTTGCAGCTTCTTACAAAAGTTCCAGCACCCGACATCTTTGAATGCTTTCTTCACGCCTTCATCTCTCAATGCTATGTCCAAACCTTCGGGTTCTGTCCTCTGGCATTTTCCAGATCTATGTTCTTTCCTCTCCATTTTTCTTTTGAAATCTTCACACACACAATGACCAACAGCTTCAGTTGAAATGGCGGTTCAGTTCTCTTTAACTCGGCCTCGCTTGTAATCAGGCTCGCTTGAAAACAGCCTCGCTTGAAAATTCAAATACATCATCATACGAGCTTGTCACTTATGCATCACTTACGATCATCATAAAGATCCATGCACGGTAAAATCCATTGGAATGATATTTCGGTGCATTTCAACAAATCTATTGGTGGAGTAGTGACTAATGAGCGTTTAGACATGCTACGGGAGGGTACACAAACTGACATGAGAGGACAGAATTGGTGACTCATCAACAGACTTGACACTTTGGGAAAGATTCGCTGCGAAATGCACGAATCCACGATTTCGCAGCGCGGTTAGCTTTGAATTCTAATAATGCGTTGCGAAACGGCTTAATGATAACGCGCTGCGGAATGGCTAAACGATGATTACGTTGTGAAACTGGCCAATAGGAGATTACGCTGCGAAATCACGAAAAGAATCGGTGACTAGGATAAGACAAGACATGACTTATGAAACCATGATGGTGGAGGAGGACCAATAGGATTCGAGTATAATTTAAATCAAACACCTTTAAAGCTCCAACCCTAAGTAAGAAACATACAACGAAAACAATTTGCCACAGACTTTTGACGTTGAACTAGGATAAAGGATTATATGCAAAAAAAAAAAATAAAAAAAAATCTTTAAAATTCTAAGTGATAACAGTGGCTCCACTTGGGATAGTGTGCTCCTGTAGTACACTAAGAACTCGTAGGTCCAGTGCTTTGTTCAATTTCTTAAAAACACACATAGAGTTGACAAGCATTCCTTTCTAGCTTTGTGGGCCTTCACCTCGGGCTTAAGCTTTCTGTTCAGCTTGTCATTTATTTTCAACAAGAAAGATTCATAAAACGGTTATATACAATGTTTGTGGGACACTTGGCAGAAATTCATTAATTGTAATGCTTTAAGAACCTGCCATTGACAGGTCCTCCAGCATATGGTGTTCCATCAACTTCCTGCAGAATGTAGGTGTTATTTCCATGGAAAGCAGAAATCTGATATGGCCCTTTCCACAAATTTTCAAATTTACCATGTTTACCTTTCTCTTCAATTCTGGCTTCCCATTTCAGGACTTTATCATGAATCTGAAATGTGACCTCTTTGATCTTTTTGTCAAATGCTCTCTTGACCCTGTTCTGGTTTTGTTGATGACTGTCAAACACCTCACTTCTTTTCTCCTGCAAAGCTATTAGCTGATTGATCCTTCGCTGTATAGCATTTGGTTCCTCTTCTAATCCTTGAATCAGCTTCATTACTGGTACCCCGAGAGATGTTGGGAATATAGCCTCTGCTCCATACACAAGTTCATATGGTGATGTTCCAATGGACCTTTTTGTGCAAATCCGGTCAGCCCACAAGGCATATTTCAGTTTCAGATGCCAAGCCTTTTTATTTTCTTGCAGCAGTTTTTTAATGATTCTCATAAGACTCTTGTTTGAGCTTTCAGCTAAACCATTTCCCTGCGGATAATAAGCAGTGGAATGTCCAAGGGAAATATGATACTGATGACAAAAATTAATCATTCTTTTGGACTTGAAAGCCTGAGCATTATCTGTAATGATCTTGATTGGACAACCAAACCTTGATAATATGTTATTTTCTAAGAAAGAAATAATCACAGAATCATTTGCTTGCCTTGTGGGTATTGCCTCTATCCATTTTGTAAAGTAATCGGTGGCTGTGAGAATCCAGTGATGTTGTCCTGATGAAGGTGGATGGATTTCCCCTATAAAATCTAATCCCCACTGCTGGAAAGGTGCTTCAACATAAATGGGAACCAAAGGCATTGGCATGAGCTTTCTCTTTCCCTCAAACAGCTGACATTCATGACATGTGGCTATCTTTCTGTAGATATCTCTAAACATAGTTGGCCAAAAATAGCCAGCTCTCAAGACCTTGTTTGCAGTGGCTTTCCAATAGTGATGACCTCCACAATCCCCTTTATGAAACTCATCAATTACTTTATCAGCTTCTTCTTCAATGGGACAATTTAATAATATTCCTCCTGCATCCTTCCAAAACAGATTTTGGTCATATACAAAATATCTGAGAGATTTCAACTGTGTAAACCGAGCTTTGGACTTTGAAAGGTTATCAGGAGCTCTATTATGCTGCAAAACAAATGCTATATCCTTATACCATTCAGAGATCAGGAATTTTTCATTTATCTGGACCAACTCTTCTTCATTTTCAGAAATTTCTGAGATTTCTGTGCTTAAATTAATATCAATACAGTCCAGATTTGACTGAGTCAACAATTTGGCTAGGCCTTGACCCTTTACCAACTTGGTGGGTTTGATCTCAATATCATATTCCAACAACTTTGCTATCCACTTCCCCCTTTTTCCATCTGGATCAGCTTGTGTAAGAATGTCTTTTATAACAGTATTTGGCACGTATGCAACAATGTGAGAGTGCAAAACATAAATTCTGAAATCCTTAACGGCTTTCACCAATGCATAAGCCTGTTTCTCTAAGATATTATATTTCAATTCAGCATTAGCCAATGTCTTGCTAAAAAAGGAAATGGGCTGTTCAGTACCTTGACTTCCTTTTTGCAATAAAACTCCAGCAATTGTGTCTTCAGAAGCAAATGTGAAGATCATAAACTCCTTGGTAAAATCCAGGCTGATGAGTACTGGTGCTTGGGTAAGTGCTTTCTTAATTTCTTCAAATGATTTCTTTGCTTTAGGTGTCCATTTAAAATCTACTCCTTTCTTTAACATCTTTGTTATGTTCTTAACCACTTCAGCAAAATTAGGAATGAATCTTCTAACAAAGTTAACTTTCCCAAGAAAAGATTGAATCTCCTTCTTACTTCTTGGTAAATCTAACTTTTGAATTGCACTAACTCTATTAGGATCAATCCTAATTCCCTCTTCAGAAATAATATGTCCAAGCAGTTTGCCAGAAGTTAAAGCAAAAATACTTTTGGTTAGGTTTAGAGAAATACCAAACCTCCTACATTTCAGTAGGACCCTTTCAAGGTGCTTTAAGTGGTCTTCTTCCTTTTTTGAGAAAACTGTGATATCATCAAGATAAACCACCACTGATTTGTCCTTTTTTTCAGCAAAAGCAATGTCCATTGCTCTCTGGAAAGTTGCTCCAGCATTCATGAGGCCAAAGGGCATTTTTGCATACATGAATGTACCCCAAGGTGTAGTGAAAGCTGTCTTCTCCTGATCATCTGGGTGAACAAGAATCTGATTGTACCCTGAGAAGCCATCAAGCATAGACATCCTTTGTGAACCAACAATGTTTTGCAAAATGAAATCCATTTTGGGAAGAGGGTAATTATCCTTCAATGAAGCTTTGTTTAAGTTCCTGAAGTCTATACAAATTCTGATCTCTCCATTCTTTTTCCTAACTGGTACCAAGTTAGCAAGCCAATTTGAGAATCTGATTGGAACAATAATTTTGGCATCAAAAAGCTTTTTCACCTCTTTTTCAATCAGTGGCATTAGAAGAGGATTAATCCTCCTTAATTTCTGCTTAAAAGGCTTCTCATTTTGCTTAATTGGGATGGTATGTTGTATGATTGAAGAATCATACTGTTTCAAATCAGCATAGCTCCATGCAAAAACATCAATGAATTTTTTCATCATTTCAACATATTTAGTCTTCATATCAGCTGAAAGGAACTTTGAAATCTTGACTATTTTAGGCACTACTGAGTCACCTAAATTACAGCTTTCCACTTCCTCCTCATTAGCTTGCAGTCTTGGTGCTTTGAACACATCATTTTGATCAAATAATTTCTCCAAAGGAATGAGGCCTTTAGGGATTAAATTATTTTGTAACTGTAAGACTTCAGAACCTTCCTTTGATTCTACTAACATGTTCTGCTGATCTATTTGATTGTGCTCAAACTCTTCTTTTAATTCAATGAAATTTCTTACCTGCTGGTCATCCTCAAAAACTTGCCAATTTATGATATTATCTGGTATGACTGGTCTATGGCGAACCTCCACCTCATAACTATCAGAAGAGTGCTTAGGAATGACAAATAAACTAGCTGAAACAGCAAGAGAATCTGCAATAGAATTTTGGTCTCTAGTTTTGATGCTAAAAGAGTAAGTCTGAAATTTTTCTAACATCTCCAACACTAAATTTCTGTATGCTCTCATTCTTGCATCCTTGGTTTGATATGCACCCTCTATTTGTTTAATTACCAATTTAGAATCTCCACAAACAACAATGTTTTTGGCTTTCAACTTTATCAAGGCTTCCAGACCTAAAACTAGAGATTCGTACTCAGCCATGTTGTTGGTACAATCAAAATTTAATTTGTATGAGAGAAACTTACTTTCTTCAGTTGGACTAGTGATCCAAATGCCAGCTCCTGCCCCTTCTTTTCCTGCTGATCCATCAAAGTACAATGACCAACAGCCCATGATATCCTTTTCATCTCCTTGCTGTCCTTCATGACTCTGATTTTCTGCAGGTTTATCCTCTAATTCTCTCCCAACTGATTCATTGAAAAGGATAGCTGAACCAAGACCAGTATCACATGAGTAAATGGGAAAATTCTGAGGCTTTTCTTTGCTGCTCACCATGTAGGCCATCCTTGTTTCACGGTACAACCTCCTTTGCTCACCAAACACTGGAATAGTAGCATATGTAAGATCCATCTGCATTGTGCCCTTGATTTTGGCTGCCCATGACCTTGAAAGAAGCATTCCAAACTTAGGTGGAATGTCTGCAACAACAATGTCCATAACAGTGGTTTTTGCTGGAATTTGTGTAAGACCCACAACAACATCTTTTATCAAACCAATGCAGTGAACTCTCTTTGAATCAAAGGAGAATAAATCCTTATATGGCCTAGTAATCTCTAACCCCAGTCTTTCCATAATTACCTTAGGCATAAGATTATGTGATGCCCCTGAATCCAACATAGCATTATGTAAAGTCATATCATGAATATTAATGCTTATGTAAAAGGGGGGAAACTCATCATTTTGTTCATCTTCAAGTCTTGGTCCTAAACAGATAATTGGACTATCCTCTTGTACACTTAGGATATCAGCCACTCCTGGTGGAGAATTAAGCATTTCAACAATCTTGCTTCTGTATTTGTCTACCTTGAGAATTTCATTGAAAGGAACTGATATTTTAATTTTTGCAATCTCATTCTCAATGTTAAAAACAGAAGTAGACTTTTCAATTTCTTTAGAAGGAGAAGGAGTTTGAATATCCTTTTTATCAAGAGGGGAATCACCTTTACCTTCAACCACCTTTGATTTTTCCTTCTTATCCTCAACTGCCTTTGAGATATTCTTCTTGGGCTGTGCCTTGTTTGCTGTGATAGGAACATCTCTATTCCTAAGATTGTACTGCTTCTGTATCTCAAATATAGCATGCTGATAACCCTTTAAGAAATCTGAAGGCTCTTCTTCTGATTTTATCATGCTAGACTCATCATGTTCATCCTTAGTTAAGAAAATTCCTGAATCTTCTTCATCAAAGCAATGGATAGATTCCTCAGGGACTTCAGGTTCTTCTTCTTCATCCACCAAGTTTTGTTGAAAAGGAGGTCTCACTGGAGGATCTGCCTGCTGATTTCTATTGTCTCTTGGCCTTTGCTGATTCTGAGGCCTTCTGAATTGAGGGTTCCTGAATTGAGGTTCTTGCTGTGCCTGAGGAGCAGAAGTATTCCCAAGAGCTAATCGGTCCATTAATTTCTCCATGGTTTTCATCATTGTTTCAAACTTGTCTTCTTGAGCAGAGGTAGAAGGCTTCTCTTCTTCCTTTATCTTTGTCTTTGGCATCTTTGATTTCTTAGTAGCAAGCATATTCACTTCTACCTTAATTGCATCATTTTGCATGTCAGCAAGATTGGCAGACTCTCTTTCTCTGAGTAAAAGAGAGAAATCTGAATCGAATGACTCAGCATATCTCAACTGTGCCAAAGCTCCAGGAGGTTTCAAATGTGCTGGAATAGAATTATATGTTTTATTAAACCTCTTAGAAAAATTTTGGACAGTTTCATCTGGAGCTCTTCTTAGATTATTGTATTCGGTGAGGGCTTGAACAGGATTGGTTCTGTTTCCCCATTTCCTCAGAAAGCTATCTTCAAATTCAGCCCAACTACGAATTCTACCAGCCCTAAGAGCTTTAAACCATTTTCTGACTTCCCCAATGAAAGTTTGAGCAAACAGTCTTAATTTTACATCTTCATCATCTACCTCTTCCCTGTCAACAAAATCATTGAACCTATCTACATGTTCCTCGGCTGTAATATCTTCATCACCTCCCCATGTTGGAATCCTGGCAGCATATTTACTAGGAAGATCATGCAAAACAGCAGGGAGAGCTAGAGGGGCATACCTAGCAGGTATGGCCATAATGAATGGAGGAGCAGTGACAACAGGTATTGTATGACCAGTGGGAGCAGATTTAGTGTGAGACAGTGTCTGAGGACTATTTGGACTAACAGAGGCAGAAGATAAAGTACTGGTACGAAAAGGGCTGTTTGGACTTTGCAAACCACTGACAAAAGAACTCCAATTGGGGAGAGGTAAACCAGTTTTAGATTTGAGCAAAACTTCAAAAGGATCAAGTTCTTTGAGCTGATTTAAGTCCTCTTCCTCTAATAGCAATTCTGAAGTAACAACCTCCCAAAACTCTTCCTTATCTTTTTGTGACACTAAAGATGAAGTATCAATGCCTCTCTTTTGTAAATCTAAAATAATTCCAATAAGCTCTTCTTCGTTTTCAGACCTCAACAATACCTCTTGAATTTTATCATCAACAATTTTATCTTCAGGACTTCTAGAAAATTCAGGAAACAAAGATTTTGAAATGTTTGAAGTACCTGGTATATCAGAAAATCTTTGTCTACTCCTTGAGATAATGTTGGGATTATCCACAGGACTAGGTGGGTTTGGGTCAGGATTACTCCTTGTATATCTTCCTCTCGAAGCCACCTTTTTAACTTTAAGATTGAATGGAGTCACCAAGGTAGAATGCAGCCTCGAAAACCTTTCTAAGCTCCTGCTACCTTCAGAAGTTCAGCCTTATAATTTCGGGAATGAGTAATCTTCAGACTCCCGGCAGATGCAGCAAAATGTTATCTCAAAATCAAGCCCTGGAAGGCTGCAACCCAGGAAGACTTCAAGTAACTATTTCACACCAATCTTTTGACTAAGGCTTAGCCTCCTTAGCCTGAGAGGGCTCTCTCAAAGGATTATTGATTTTGACTATTAATAAGATGGCTAACTCTTGTGAATAACATTGAAAAATAATGAAGGCTGGACAAACATTACATAAGTTTCCATTGGGCCTATGGAGTCAAACATACTACAGCAAACAATGATGATGCCTTACATAGAAGTCAGGGCATTTAGCATTTGGATGTTCAGAATACCACTTATATAAAACCACAGTTTACAAAGACATACAGGAAGTCAGAGCATGATCAATGAATTCTGAGTGATTATGCATTTGTACAACTGTAAAAGAACACTAAAGAAAATATACCATCACACATTCTGAACAAGAAAATCCCTTATGAATCCTGAGAAGTAAAACAGTCATTTATATTACTGAACTCTGTTTTTTACATAAGCCAAAACAGTCCTCTGTTTTATAAAATATCCAACCCTCATTACATCACTGTCTTAGCTATATATAGAATTCTTATTCTACCTAATTCGAGATTCCTCCTCCAGCATGAGGGGAATTCAACAACTACTTTTTATGACACCTATCTGCTTTGCAACAAACTATTAAATACAATTAGTGCTAACTGGAGTTCTAAAGAGTTCTAATTTGACTATGACTCTAACTCTATCTTCTTCGTAGAATGATTCCTTCTTGTTCTTTGACACGTGGTCTCCTTTCAGTTTGGCTGAGATGGCTGAGATGAGTATTTAATTCTCCATGTTGGCCTCGGATGCTGGATGCTTTAACTGCTCAGTGATTGTTAGATGATATCCCTTGCTTTTCGGTTCCAGTCCTCCATAACTTCGAAAATACAGCAGCATGTTTTTTAACCCTTTTAATAACCCAAAAATATAGAACACCACCATGTTCCTGATGTGTTGGAGGCTTCATCGATGGCCAAGTGTGCAAGCCAAAATTCCTTGTATTCAACTCATTCAATACCCTATGACCGGTAATAAAGTGGCTTTATAACAGAAACTTTAAACTTGAGTTAAAGCATTCCACCTTTTAAAGGTACAACTGTCTTGATCTGAATGGTTTTGATGGCTTCATTTGGTCTCTTACATATCCTTCAGGTGTTTCCTTTTGAAAATTTCCGCACATATTACCAAACTATTTGTTTGCGTTGAAAACACCACCTACAGCAGTTTCGTAGCGCGCTACGAAACTGCTGAATTGTTTAAACAGCTTGTCTTTGCCCTGAGGTATTTACCGCCTAGACATTTGATTGCCAAAACTCCTTCTGATCTTTGATACATATAGCAGGGATCTACATGTCCTCAAAACAATAAAACTAAGCAAAATTTGACAAAATTTAGGACAAAACCTTTCTTTGAACAGCAACTTCATTTAGCAGCTAACTGGCCTAGCTGTGCCTTCAAGTCTTCAACTTTCTTCCTCATAGCTTTATTTTCAGCTCTTAGATGCATATTTATCTTTCTGATGAATTTAGCCTCTTTAATTGCCGGAACTGTCCATGTGTAAACATCGGCTACTGAATCCAACTGGTTTACTAGGTTTTCACTTCCTTTCCATACAGCTTTACGATAATTTGCATACCTGACTGCAGTCTCCCTAGTGGCATTCTTCACCGTAGCAATCTCATGTTTAGCTGCTTCTAGCTGTTTCCTTATAGCTATAATATTACCTCCTTGAGATATGATGACTGTTCTATTTGTGTCTTTTTGCTTAATTTTCTCTGCCTCCTCTGTTCTGGGCAATTCCTCGGCTTCCTCTGTTCTGGGCAATTTCTCGGCTTCCTTTATTTGCTTCCTTGTAATAGGTCTTCTGGGTTTGAAAATGAATTCTTCACCTGGCTCATCAAACTTCAGCCTTTTTGAGGCCTTAGACTTCTTGGTACTTTCTGGTGATGACTGTGTCAAGTCAATATGCACTGGTTCAATTTGCTCAAACTCAATGGCCTCCAATAAATCATTCAGGCTTGCCTTAGATACTGGGCTTTCTTCAACAGCTAAGGATTTACCTTTTTCTTTACTTACTTGGCTTCTTGTCCTTACCCTTGACACTGTTTCAGATCTACTTGTTTCAGGTACAGTCCTCTTATGCTGAGCTTCTTCTTTTGTTGATTGTTGAGGTTGTTCTCTAATGATCAGTGGCTTCACTGGTTTTCTTAGCTGTGACTTGGCTTGCTTTTTATCTCTTGCCTCTTTTTGAAGCTCAGCTATCGTGAGTTCTTTGACCGGTTGTTCTTTAACTGGTTGTGGAGTAAGGCCAGTTTTGCTTTGGAAACCAGCCATGAAGATGAACGAATTCCAGTCTCTGCCTATCTTCTGGAGGCCATCTAAAACTAACAATTTAACCAAACCATGGTGAAACAAAGAGGTTTCACAATCCTCTTTCCTCAGCTGCACCTTATCACACATTTTACTCAAACTGCGAAATAAGTAAAAAGGAATGTCTATGGAAGCTTTCCCAGTAAAATGTAAAAGCAGCTTGAAGTGATAAGAGTAAACCTTATTGTATCTTCCTTCACAGGTCAAGTATTTCTGAATACAGGTGAGAAGAAGGGCATAATGCTCCTTGACATAGTTTCTGGGCACTGCTTTTGTCAGGTCTTCATTCACATATGCCTCTTTTAAAAACTCTTTGCATGGATTCATATCAAACTTAAAATTCTTAAACCATTCTTGCCGCCCTCTTGGGATCTCTGTTACAACAGCTATTGCCTCCGGAGACACTTGAACTTCCAACATAGCTATTTTTGAATTTAAACCAGTGAAATTCAAAGCAAACTCTTTGGTTACCTGCGCATGTCCTCCTTGCATCTTCTTACAAAAGTTCCAGCACCCGGCATCTTTGAATGCTTTCTTCACGCCTTCATCTCTCAATGCTATGTCCAAACCTTCGGGTTCTGTCCTCTGGCATTTTCCAGATCTATGTTCTTTCCTCTCCATTTTTCTTTTGAAATCTTCACACACACAATGACCAACAGCTTCAGTTGAAATGGCGGTTCAGTTCTCTTTAACTCGGCCTCGCTTGTAATCAGGCTCGCTTGAAAACAACCTCGCTTGAAAACTCAAATACATCATCATACGAGCTTGTCACTTATGCATCACTTACGATCATCATAAAGATCCATGCACGGTAAAATCCATTGGAATGATATTTCGGTGCATGTCAACAAATCTATTGGTGGATTAGTGACTAATGAGCATTTAGACATGCTACGGGAGGGTACACAAACTGACATGAGAGGACAGAATTGGTGACTCATCAACAGACTTGACACTTTGGGAAAGATTCGCTGCGAAATGCACGAATCCACGATTTCGCAGCGCGGTTAGCTTTGAATTCTAATAATGCGTTGTGAAACGACTTAATGATAACGCACTGCGGAATGGCTAAACGATGATTACGCTGCGAAACTGGCCAATAGGAGATTACGCTGCGAAATCACGAAAAGAATCGGTGACTAGGATAAGACAAGACATGACTTATGAAACCATGATGGTGGAGGAGGACCAATAGGATTCAAGTATAATTTAAATCAAACACCTTTAAAGCTCCAACCCTAAGTAAGAAACATACAACGAAAACAATTTGCCACAGACTTTTGACATTGAACTAGGACAAAGGATTATATGCAAAAAAAAAAATATTTTTTTTTCTTTAAAATTCTAAGTGATAACAGGAGGGATGGCACTTCCGGTCACTTTAACGAGCTGGAGAGGCCAATTACTCGGAAATCTTTTCATATTTTACGATTCAGTTGAAAAGAGCTTAAAGGAGACTCGTTTTTTGAGGAACAAGTGATAAATTTGGGTAGCAGCTAATTCCAGGTAAGGTTTGGAATTTTCCAATCATGGCAGTGTCACAAGGATGGCTAACAGGATCACTCTTCATAGCTGTTCCTAAAAAACGGTAAACAATCAAATGGAGGTGAATGATCAACCAAAATAGAGTGGAGGTGATGATGAGAACACGACCAAGGCTTCAAAGGCTGATGATAATACATTCACGATGGTTATTTACAGGAAATTGGTTCATTTTTTAATGAGCTTAAAATCTGGGGGAACATTTGCTCATTGCTTATGTTTATTTTTTAACAAGCTTGCATTCCGCGTTAAAACTGCTCGATCCAGTCATATAATAAGGATGTCTCATTTAAAATGGCATTTTTTCAAAGCTTTGCCCCACATCCTTTCTTTATCCAAGTTAGGAAATGACCAATCCTACAAGTTTAAAGTGTTAGAGGAGCTACAAATTTAAAAAATAAATGGTCACTCTTCGCTTGCACGCCAAAAGGTTTGCATGCCCTTGGATATAGCGAAAAATTTCCAAGTTACCAAAGATTGTTCTATCCGCACCGCGGATAAAACACTTCCTTGGCGATGTCTACTGAAATAAACAAAGGTGAGTGACGCAACTGGCTCCACCCACATAACTTTGACGAAGGAATCTTATTCCAGTCTAATCTCATAAACTAGTCATATATCCTTCACGGAAACCTATGCTATACCCAAGGTTTTCCCGTCAAAACAGACCAGGGTGCATGCCCCCTGGGTTTCAGTCATGTCCTCTGAATCACTCGCGCTCATTAGGTGGACGGACTGGGGATTGATGAGACATTCCTTGCATGAAAAGACCATTCAGGGATGGTATTTGACTATTTTCTATGTGTGAACCGGGGAATGAAAGTTGGTCTACGAGCTTGACCACTCTTCCTTCATGCGGAAAACACATTACTCTAAAGAGTGAGGAGACAATGGCTCCCATGCAATAAATATAGTCGCGTCCAAGGAGTAGATTATAATCCAGGGGTCCTTGGACTACCATTACATTCATGTGAATAGTTTTCCTTCTCAATGTTATTGGCACATTGGGAAGGATCCCTAACAGTCGACTGGTTGCTTTGTCAAAGCCTGTTAGATTTCTCATTTCAGGAAAAAGCGATGGCGAACCACGCGCCTTCCAAGCAGTTGAGGAAAGGATACTCATAGAAGCCCCTTCATCTATGATGGTACTGGCCATGACCATTCTATATATTTGAGCAATGATTCGAAATGGTACACTAGCCGGTAAGCGGGGTTTGCGTAGTAGATTCCAATCGAAGGAAACGACTAGGTTGCTTGGAGGGGGGACCGAATAGACGGCCGGATACGACTCTGATGAAATTCTTTCCTGTCGTAAAGGAACGGGTAGACTGCCCCCATGTTCATCAAAGTCTGTGCTTACGAAGAGAATTTGGACGGTGTCGTTCTTGTTCTCTCTGCTGACTGTATCATCTGAATATGGATCCTTTGAAGGCAAGACCGGGTCAACTGCCACCTCGACCTTTTGACTTTCATCTGGTGTGGATTCAGATGGTTTACCTTCAATGATAGACGCTTCGGCCGAACACAATGGCGTGTCAGCCAAATTTTCAACTAGTGACAGACTCGGCAAGAGCTTCTTATACCCAGGAGGAAGCCGTAATGGTGGAACCGGACGGTCGTCCAAAACTCTTTTAGCCTCGTCTTAGAAAGGACAACGGTGGACGACGTGATCGCCTTCACACAGTTTACAAGGAAATTTACATTTTTCTTTTTGTCCAGGGGCTTCACTTTCACTAGTTGATGGTGTATTTTCAACATGATCAACGGAGGTTGATGAGACTGGATTGTGCAAACGAGGAGACCAGTCCCTTAAGATCCGAGGGATGCAAGGACAATCTTGATGATAGTGGTCTCCTTTGCAAATGACACATGGCGATTTAGGCCTGGACGGTGCAGTGTGTGGATTTTCGCTAGACGATGCCTGGTTGCCCCTTTTCTCCTTTGGCTCCTTCTTCTTCTCCTCTTTCTTCTTCTCAGTTACTTGATTTTTGGCTTTACCAGCTTTATCAAGCGAGGATGAAGGAGGAGAGGGAGAATTGGATGAAGTAGAAGGTTGGGGGGTAACTTTGGTATCGTTTAGTTGCTGACTTGATTGTTCAGGAATCACGGTGTTCTGAACGACAGAGGTCAAGAAGAGCCATACAGGCAAACTGATTGTCAATCCTGGAAGCGATAATGTGGCCATATGGGGTGCACCAACATCTCCCCAAGAGGAGAAAGGACTAGGATTTCCTCCAAGGGGAAATCCTTGGTTGGTGGACTCCATTTTTCTCAACCTAAGACCAACGTAGGAAAGGTGATGTTTATTCCGATTAAAATAAATTTTAGACGCTTTGACACAACTTGTTTTTTCAATTTTTAAGAGTCGAGAAAAAACAAAAGATGACTCTAGTCACCTTCGATTTTTAATGAGCCTGAAGTGACAAGTGCTCAGATGGACCTTTTCCTTTAAGGATTCTGAAAAGGAACGAAAGAGACTACTATGGAAATCTAGACAGAGGGATTACCAAACCAATCGCAAAACTGCAGAATACCTTTTACGATACGACATTCAATCTTCCCGAATTTTGTGTTCAGTGCATTGCGATTGATAGGGCAGCAGACATGGATTCCTATGGATAAAGGATAAAGCCTATTGTGGTCTCCCAATATATACTCGACGGTACGTGGGAGCACAAGTCCGTACTGGCACTTATCGTCTCAAAGTGGAGGAATCACCCAACCAGCAATGAAAACAACAGTTACCAGGCTTTATGACGCCGTAATACATCTCTAGCCTAGACTTCTAAATGTGTTGCATTAGGTTCCAAAGCATTTTTAGATTCATTAAATTTATTTTACAGTTGATCTTGCTTAAGAAATTTGCCTTTCAGGTTCACCGCATGATGTAGATATACAATTCCTAAAATGCAATCTAAGACGATAAACAATCGTTTAATCTTCTTCTTTGCAATGAAAATCCTAGCTACTAAGGAAAGAGAGACGATATTCTTTCAACATAGAGCAGAGAGCACACACTATATGCATTGTCCTAAATAAAACCAACAAACAGTCTAAATGCAAATGCACATGCATGTATTTGTTTTCAGCCTTCTTAATGTGTGAATGATAAAAAGAAAGCTAAGCGCAAATCTGAATTATTTTTCAAAGCGACATTACTAACAAGTTTCTTTTCAAGACCAAATGAAGACAATGACGACACTTTGTTCTTTGGAATTGAAAACTTGCTTTCGACACTTGAAAAAACTACTAATTCAAATCAAATACAAGAGTAATAGTGTAATCGAATATCAAGAACAATTAGATTCTCTTCTATGACTGAAAACGACACTTGCGACACTTTCAAATCAAAAAATGACGGTTCAATTATGCTACTTCTTTGTAAAAGAGAACTAAAAATGGCTCACAATACCTAAAAACATTTACAATTCCTTGCACAATGGAGGTGGAATAATGGCAAGGAAGGGGGTTTCCAACAGAGGTATACTGATTACAGACAACAAAAATCCTGAATAGAGCTGAAGAGAGTGAAAAAACCAAAGTCTGAAGGCAAAATTAGCCCTTTCAAATCAGCACACCTATTACACAGGGATTCCAGTATGAATCCCACCCACAGCACACGGGAAGTGCGATGCATACTGATATCCTTGAAGAGAGGGTGCGATGGTACAGTGCGAGACTTTTGATCCAGTTCTTGATCACAGTTTGCAGCACAGTTTAGGGATTTAGGCCGAGCAAGTGGTAATCAGTAAATAAATCACAGGGGTAGATCTAAAGAGGTTACTAGAGCCACCACAAGGGCAATTAGAGAGTTTGTAAATCAATTGTTCAGTCCATAAAGAAAACCCAGAGATAGACTGAAGCAGCATTGATCTACTTTGCACTTGCATAGAAAATGCAGTTTGAAGGCTAGCTGGCTTGACTTCAGGCTCCGTCTGTAAGTTTATAAAACAAACAAATATAAACAAACAAACAATCTATTCGCTCCCCAGTGGAGTCGCCATTTTGTTATCGGGAAATATAGTGTCTATGCAGAGCTGCTGGTCCCACTAAGGCTGGTAGCTACCTTAGAAACAAACAAACTAAAACCACTTTCGTTTTCCTTTACGAGAAGTAGATAAGAGGGGAACAAAGGAGACCAACCTCTGTCTTGCGCTTGGTTCCTTTCTTTATTCCTCTCCCTTCCGATAGATCTTTGCCACTCGCTTCCTCATCTACCCAGCTTCAAAGAGCACCTATAGAATCAAAGCAGCATAACACTATCCAAGAACATATATCTACTATCATAAACAATATAGGACCAGATACATATTGACCACACAAATGCATATATCATCAATCATACAAGAATGTGGAGGAAAACTTGAATAGATTTATTAATAATCAATAATAGAAAAGAGGATTACAACCAATTGTTTTGACCTAGCGTCATCCTCTCAGCAGAAAGCCCTTATTCACCTCATGAAAAGCTTAGATCACCCAACACTATGATGTTACACCAAGAAACCAGTAGCAGTTCCTTACAAGATACAAAATTCTAGTCTCTGTATCTCTGGGATGAGGGATCCATATATAGATGTTTGCAAGGGGGGTGAGTCAGCTTTTGAGATTTGATTAGTGTCCTCTCTCTGATATTTCTTGATTCCACTTTGAGATTGATGATCTCTTACTCATCCCTGGGTGAATGTAGAGAGGCAAGTGTCACAGGAGAAGTTTCTAGAATATTCCATGATCCTCCACCTTGCAGATTGACCCTGCCATTTGTCCACTCTCGCCCATCACACCCCATAGAAGGGCTTTTCAGTATGCATCACACCCCATGTGCATTTAGGTGGGATGCAGTGCACTTTGACCATCGAGCAGGTGAGATGGTCCAATTTTGACCAGTTCTGAGTAGTTTTTCATGGAGAACTTCTGGGAGATGATGTAATCAGCTGACCTTGTTCTTTTACGGGTTGGAACAACACTTTTAGGGACTTAAGAGCCCTTGGTTTATGGAAATTTATGATTGGGGTTGCAGTGCCCAAAAATCTCTATAACACTTACCACACGCAGTTCACCAGTAGCACCATCCTTACCAGTGCATCGATTGATTAGTTCCTGCAGGCCCTTCACAGCCTTACTGTCACAGAGTAGTTTCATGCAGGTCTATAAGAATGCAGTAATCATGGATGGGTCCATTTCTTTAGCTGGTTTCTCTTGACTTCTTGAGGTAGCGGCCTCAACGAAGCTTTTCTTTACTTTCATAAATGTTTCTTTGGCGCGCTCCAGATCAAACCCAGTCTCTTTTTCTGGTGCTTTGCAGACCCATTCACCTTCTGCAAGATGATTTACTTTATCCTCCCCTGTCGAAGTTCTCGCACTTGGCCCTGCCGCAGCCTCCAATCATAGAGGCATTGGTCCCCCTGCTACAACATAGTCCATGAAGACTGGGTAGTGATCCTTGTCATGCCCCTGACCCTTGCATTTTAGGAACTAGAATTCTTCACACGCCTCTGGTCGAGCTATTATGTCTTGCTTCAGACTTTGCAGTTCAAGACAAAGGTTTTGCAACTGCACATGAATCTATTGAACCCCCAGATTAGCATCCTACATTGCTTTCTCATGTAGCCTCATTGCGATTTCTAGAGCTTCTACCTGGGTTCCAATCTTCTGTTGTGATAGCGCAACCCTTAGGTGGGGTAGAGGCGAGGCCAAAAACCATTTGCGGTGCTACCCATCAGTTAGGTTCATGTTGGCTTCATGGATCGTACATTTCAGTCTTTGATCCAAATCCTATGGCATCTTCATCGGCTTCATCATGATCTCCTTGAATCCCATAATTAACTGTGCTTGAAACTTAGGTCTAGTGAATTCTCTATTCAACACGACCTTGATATCTGCCAACGCGGATGTTGGGTTATCAGTACTGTACTTAATGTACCACGTTAGTGCGTGGTCCTGCAAGGAACTAACCAGCATGGCTTTCTTCATTTGGTCATCCATGATAACCTGGGCTTCCCATACAACCTTCACCACAAACCAAAACTAGTCCAGATCTTCATTCCATACACCCTTGAATACATGTAGTTTTATGGAGTTTTCCATATTGAACAATGGTGGAGGTGGTGGTGGTGTGGGTGGTGGTGGTGTGGGTGATGGGGTGAGCGGTGGATGCGAGGATGGAGGTGGTCTAGATGGATGGGATGAGGGTGGAGGCGGTGTAGTTATTCACGGGAACCCTTGTCTTATCAACTAACTAGTGCTCAGGGGAGGATAAAAGCAAGCAACCTGCAGAAGGAAAATGGGTCTGAAAAGCACCAGAAAAAGAGATTGGGTTTGATATGGAGCACACCAAAGAAAAATTTATGGAAGCAAAGAAATCTTCGCTGAGGCCTCTACCTCAGGAAGTTAGGAGAAACTAGCTGAAGAAATGGACCCATCCATGATTACCACATTCTTGGAGACCTGCATGAAACTGCTCCGTGACAATAAGGCTGTGAAGGGCCTACAAGAACTGATCAATCGATGTGCTGGTAAGGATGGTGCTGCTAGTGAACTGCATGTCATCAGGAAGCTTGGCAAGCAAAAGGCAAGGACCGGGCGTGAAATGGGACTCACCGTGCAGATAGGAGAATATGAGATGGACCAAGTTATCCTGGATCTGGGGTCTGACATGAATGTTTTGCCAAAAAAAACTTGGGAAAGAATGGGGAGACCTATGCTCCAGTGGTATCTGATACAGTTAAGAATGGAAAATAAACAGAAAATTATCCCAATGGGGAGGCTGCAAGGGGTAACAGTTGACATCAAGGGCTCGAGTGCACTGGAGGATTTTGAAGTAATAGAAATTGTGGATGATAAAAATCCATACCCTGCGCTCCTTGGAATCGATTGGGCCACTGACATGAATGGAGTAATCAACCTGAAGAAGAGAAAGATGATATTTGAAAATAAGTCGCTCCGCATAGTGGTGCCGCTCGATCCCACTGAGGGACCGCGCTATATAGAACTAGTCTGAGATTATGAAAGTGATGACGATCTAGACCAGATTTACAAGACAACGATGCCAGACCAGGATTGGGTAAATCCGACAACAGATGGACGTATTGCATGGGACTACGAGAGCTCCTACATGTCAAATTCAGATTAATAATTAGAGCACTGACAGAACCGATTGCGTGAAGTATCTATGCTACATTGTAATATGATGACCAAGTCATTACGCTGCGTGTCATCCGAAGTCAGGGATATGCCTCATTATGATGGGCTAACTGATGTTGATTTCTTTTTGGATGCATTTGAAAGAGAAGTATCAGAAAACCATTGCTTCTAGGCCTTGGACTGGGTACTGCGCGCTACGCTCGCAAGATGGTTGGGTACGCACAAGGATATTTTCGATGATTGGCACAACTATAGGAGGATGATGAGAATAAGTTTTGGGCAGCCAAAAGTGAGGATGATAGATAAGTATGATGGAAGGAATGATCCATGTGATCACTTGGCTAAATGGAATAAGGCTTATGGAGCAGAGCCCCAACCCAAATGGGTGCATCTATTTTGTCATACCCTGGATGTCATACCAATGAATTGGTACTTGGAAACAGAGCTCCGTCATGGCACTGAACAGTGGGACATCTTGCACCAAGGATTTATAATGACATTCAACTTCAAGGATGAGTTTGAATGTATTGATGCAACACTACAGGCGGTTAAAGCAATGATCTTTAGGATAGCGCAAGATCCTTTAGACATGGTCCAACCTGATTGGACTACCCAACTGAGTCATGCACTAGAATGCTATAACGTGACCGTTGAAGAAGAAGAAGAAGAGGATCCTAGAAAGATTAATATTTTGGAAACTGAAGGTCACCGCAAGGTTGAAGGTCCACAGGTAAAGGATCCAGACATAACCACACTCCTAAAAACTAGGCAAGTTAACAATGGCACAGAGGCAGAAACAAAATTTGCAAAGATTGGGGCTATTGGGATGATGTGATAGTAGACATGGTCGTTGAGATCCTCCGCAAATATCAGGATTTGTTCCCCACGAGTTTTTTGATTTAAAAGGGATAATAGGAGACATGGGTGTCATGAAGATCACACTAAAACCAGATGCAAAGCCTGTAAAACAAAGACCTTATTGCCTTAATCCTAAGTGTAAGGAAAGGTTTCATGCTGAGTTAGATAAGATGCTCGCGGCAAGAATTATTGAACCAGTGGAAGAATTTGATTGGGTAAGCCCGATAGTGGTTCAAGAAAAGAAGCAAAAAGAAGAAATAAGGATATGCGTGGATGCTTGCGTTCCTAATCCTCTCCCAACCACGTTCATTGACGAAGTCCTGGATAATGTAGGTGGCCAAGAAGCATATTCTTTCACTACTGGGTTCTCTAGGTACCATGAGATCAAAATTGCACCTAAGGATAGAAGCAAGATGACCTTCATGACTAAATGGGGATTTTTTCAGTACACCGTGATGCCTTTTGGGCTGAAGAATGCGCCAACAATCTTTTTGCGTGTAGTCATTGTGGCATTCAAAGACTTCATTCATAAGTTTCTCTTTGACGACTGGACAGTGTTTGGATTGGTCAAGTGTCATGGGCAAGTCTACACTTAATGTTAGATACATGTTAGAGATATCATATCGCACTCAATCAAAAGAAGTTTCTGTTTTGTATCCCTTTTGGGATCTTATTGGGTCATGTGGTATGCAGACAAGGATTGATGGTAGACCCCATGAAGATCGTCGTGATAATAAACTTGGAGGCACCAAGGAATGTGAAATAGCTACGCGTAACTCTAGGGCATACCAGATACTATAGGTAGTTCATCAAGACCTATGCCCAGATCGTCGCACCCATGGAGAAGTTATTGAAAAAGGATGCTACCTTCTATTGGAATGATGAATGCTAGAAGAGCTTGGACGTGTTGAAGGAGATTATGGTCACCGCGCCAATCCTAGTCTTCCCGGACTGTAAGAAGGAATTTCATGTACATGTTGATGCCTCATGTATTGCGCTGGGGGCCATGCTGACATAGGCACGTGAGGGGGAATTGGACCATCCTATAGAATTCACAAGAAAGAAGCTGTCCAAGGTTGAGAAGAACTATTCCACTACAGAGTGCGAAGGACTGGCCATGGTATACGCGCTCCAATAGTTCAAGAACTGTTTTCTTGGTGGACATTTTAAGATGTATACAGATCATTCTACATTGAAATACCTAGTCAATAAGCCTGTGTTGGGGGGGAATATCTGCAGGTGTTTTTTTGTTCCAGGAGTATGACTTTGAAGTTATTGTGAAGCTAGGATGACTAAATGTGGAACCTGATCATCTGTTGTGCATTGAAACAGGAGAGGAACCTACTAATTTGGAGGAAGGGTTGCCTGATGTACAGCTCCTTACAGTGCACATCACGGATAGTCACTTTGAAGATATCATACATTTCTTGATGACGGGAACTACTCAAGAAGGGTATACAATCTAGTAGAAGAAGGAGTTAGTAGTGCGCGTGATAGACTTCTCCGTCATTGCCGGGCACTTGTACAAAATGGGTTTAGACGAAATATTGCAACATTATGTACCCGACTTTGAATGAAGCAACATTCTCATGGAGGCTCATGGAGGATTTGTAGGAGGACATTATGTAGGAAAAGAAACAACGTAGAAGGTTCTGCATGCTGGGTTATGGTGGCCAACTCTGCATAAGTATGTGAAAGCATATTGTAGGGCATGTGACACATGTTAAAGGACTGGCAGGCCATCGTCGAGGGATGAACTACCTTTGATGTCGCAGGTGACGTTACAACCATTCGAAAAATGGACGTTTGACTTTGTGGGTCTAATTCAGCCTCTAGGAAAGAAGACAGGTGTGCGGTACATCATCACTGTGACCAAGTACTTGACCAGGTGGGTAGAGGCACAACCTGTGAAGGACTGTATAGGCACGATGGCAACAAATTTTCTTTTTGAATACATATTGACAAGATTTGGTTGCCCAAAGATCTTGATGAGCGATCGCGGTATGCACTTTCTTAACGAAACAATCAGTGCATTGACAAAAGAATTTTAGGTGTATCACCGGAAGAATACTCCTTATCACCTGTAGGCCAATGGGGTGGTGGAAGCATTCAATAAGATATTGGAGAACGCACTGACAAAGGTCTGTAATGCTTAGAGAAGTGATTGGGTGTTGGCTTTAGTGGGGCCTGACCCAGGTTTAGAGGTGATTTAGCCAAGCAAATCCCGATACTACTGGCCCTTTCGGCAACAGTCCGCGGAGCGCAGACTGAGGTCTCACCCGAAATAGTATGGGAGGGTGCTAGAACTAGGTTACCGCACCCTGGGGATGTCTGATATGTTAGGATTGGTATGCAGTCCAACCTTCACACTCACTATGCTACGCACTTCAATGGGCACCTCGCGGCCTGCGATGTTGCCTTCACGCAGTCCTATTCCCAGTGCGATCCTTGTTATTTACCCAAGTCTTTCCTAATTATGCACTGTTAGCTGATTACTTAGATTATTTTCACATATAAGTGTTCTGAACCATACAAGCATTTACTCAAATGTGCGTAGTAAATAAACAACGAAAAAGTAATGCATAACAAGAGAATAACGATTCAAGACTAGATGCATAGAATTAAGATAAACTTCTCTTTATTAGCTTTATGTCCTGATTACAGACTCGACTTCACCCCATGCACTCAGCTGCAGGGGTCCGCACACTCAGCTGCGGACTCTACTAGGCCTCTATGCACTCAGCTATAAAGCCTCTACCTCCTACTATGACCCAAGACACTTAGAATATTTTCTAAGCTTGAACCATTCCTTCGCTACCCACTCTATTCTCTATTTTATATTTTTACAACTTTAGAGCCTTGCTCTATTTATACAATCCCTGGTTCGCGGACCATGGGTAGGCTGACATGACTTTACATTACATTAGGGCAGACAACCCTATGACTTGACCTCTACTTCGTGCTCCGTGCCCACAATTCGTGGAGTCTTTTAAAACCTTTGACCAAAACTTGCGCTTTGAGCGCCAAAACCTATTGTGGGGGTATTCCATGCCCAACAAGCCCCCCATACAATCATTGTGACTCATCTCGAGTCACTCTATTGGTGCGGTGATCTTGGCACGCAGCCCCTCCAGTTGTTCCCGTATAGCCCAGAGGTCCGCAACGCACTGTTCTATTGTTTGCTGGACCTGCTGCATTCATGCTTCCAAATAATCAGCGTCTAAATTGTGTCCTTTCTTTGGTACCAGCTTTTGGGGTGTGTGTTTATATTCTGGCGCCTTTGTCTGGCTCCTTGGGTCGCGAAGACTATGCTTTGGCCATTTAGTTAGATAGCTAGCCCACCCATGTAGGGCTTCAGGCGACTGCCATTAACTTTTCCTGGGAAGGGTTCTCCATTGAGTTTGACTAGCTAGACCATGCCTCCATTTGTGACCTTTTTACCACATATGGTCCCAACTAGTGCATCCTAAATTTTCCTGGGAATTTTTCGAACTTGCTGTCATATAGTAGCACTAAGTCATTTACCTTGAAGGTGTGAAACTTGATATGGTGGTCGTGTCAGGCCTTTTCACGCTACTTTTGTACCTGTTGATGAAATCCAGCCAAAAACCGTTCTTCCTCGAGTTCTTCTAATTGCGCGAGCCTTTCTTCCACAACTTTGCAGTCCGTCATGCCTGTGAGTGCTGCTATTTGCAAACTAGGTATGATGTATTACATTGGCATGAGAGCTTCTGTACCATAGACCAACCGGAAGGGTGTCTGTCATGTCAATTTATTGCACATTGCCCTGTACACCCATAACACAGTAGGTACGTATAGGTCCCAGTCGTTTCGCTGCGCGTTACATACTTTGGTTAGTGCAGTCTCCAGTATTTTGTTGAATGCCTCTACTGTCCCATTAGCTTGCGGGTGGTACGGTGTACTTTGCTGATGATACACTTGGAACTCCTTTGTGAGCGTGTTGATGGTTTCATTCAAGAAATGTGTTCCAAGGTCACTCATTAAGATTTTCAGACAACCAAATCATGTCAACACGTTTTCGAATAAAAACCTCACAGCCGTAGCGGTCATGTAGTCCTTGACCAGCTACGAAGTTACTCCGTGTCAGGTACTCCATCGTGGTGATGATGTAGTGCGTACCCGTCTTTCCTTGAGGCTTGATCAGTCCCACAAAGTCAATTGCCCATTTTTCGAACGACCACAGTGTCATTTGTGGATTTAGTGGCATCTCATCCCTTCGTGGTGGTTTCCTCGTCCTTTGACATATATCGCAGGCCTTATAGTGTGCTTTCGAATCCTGGTGCAAGGTCGGCCACCATAACCTTGCGCAAAGAATCTTTTGTGTGGTTGCGCGTCCTACATAGTGTCCTCTCGCAGCGTCCCCATGTGCTTCCATGAGGATATGACCTCGTTCAAATTTGGGTATGTATCTTTGCAATATATCATCGATGCCCATCTTGTAGAGGTGCCTCACGATGACAGAAAAGTCTTCCACATGTACCACCAATTCCTTCTTCTATTGGATTGAGTACTCCTTCAGTGCAGCCCCTATTGTTAGAAAATGGATTATATCTTCGAAGTGTCCATCCGCGATGTGTACTGCAAAGAGTTGTGCATTAGGTAGTCCCTCCTCCAAATTTGTTGGTTCCTCGCCCGTCTCAATTCGTGACAAGTGGTCTGGTCTTGCATTTAAGTGTCCCGACTTGACTATAACCTCAAAGTCATATTCTTGAAATAGCAAAATCCATATGCATATGAGCCCCCCCCCCCACCAACAGAGGCTTGTTCACCAGGTATTTTAACTCGGAATGATCGGTATACATCTTGAAGTGTCCGCCAAGTAAATAGTGCTGGTATTTTTGGAGCGCGTACACCATTGCTAGCCCTTCACGCTTAGTAGTAGAGTAGTTCTTTTCAACTTTGGATAGTCTCTTACTTGCGAACGCAATCGGGTGATCCACGATGTCCGCACCTTCCTGCATGAGTACGGCTCCCAGCGCAATACACAACGCATCAACATGTACATGAAATTCCACGTCCCATTTTGGGAAGACCAAGATGGGAGAAGATGCCAGTTTCTCCTTGAGGACATCCAAAATTTTCATGCAATCATCATTCCAACAATATGTAGCATCCTTCTTCAATAGTTGTTCCAACGGTGCTATTATTTTGGCATAACTTTTGATGAACTTCTTATGGTAGCCAGTGTGCCCCAAAGTAGCGCGTAGTTGTTTAACACTTTGCAGTGCTTCCAAACTTAGAATAACAACAATCTTCACAGGCTCCACCACCAGACCTTGTTTTCAAACCACATGTCCTAGCAGGTTTCCAAAGTGAATGATGAATGTGCACTTCTTATGGTTCAGCGCGATTTGGTGTCAGCGGCAAGTATCCAGAATCAAACGTAAGCTCTCTACATGGTGTTTAATTAATCCAAATATAGTCCAATCATCCAGATAGACCTCCAAGAACTTGTGGATGTATCCCTTGAACGCGACCACCATGATGCGTGAAAATATAGCTAGCGCATTCTTCAATCCAAAGGGAATAACGGTGTATTGAAAGCAGACCCATTTTGTTGCGAAGGTCATTTTGCTCCTATCTTCTGGCATGATCTTGATTTGATGGTACCCTGAGAAGCCATCCGTGAATGAGTAAGCTTCCTGACCACCAACATTCTCCAATACTTCATCTGTGAATGGTGTCAGGAATGGATCATGTACATAGGCGTCGTTAAGCTTCCTGAGGTCCACACATATTCTTATTTCACCCTTCTGTTTTTTCTCCTGTACTACCATAGGACTCACCTAGTCAGATTCTTCCACTGGTTCAATAATTCTTGTTGTGATCATTTTTTCTAATTCATCGCAGACATTTTATTTGTACTTTGGGTTCAAGCGATATGGTTGCTACTTAACTGGCTTTGCATCGAGTTTCAGGGAGATCTTCATCATCCCTAAATCACCCACGATCCCTTTTAAGTTTGTAATTTTTGTTGGGAACAACTCTTGGTATTCACAGAGTAACTCAGTGACTTTATCGACCATGGCATCATCCCAATAGTCCCCAAGCATTGCATACTTCAGCTATGCCTCCATTCCAATGTTGACCTGCTTTGTCTTTAGTGGTGCGGTGATGTCGGTGTCTTCAAGTGATGGTTTGCAAACCTTGCGAGAGCCTTCCGTTTCTAAAATGTTAATGTTTCATGGGTCCTCATCATCCTCTTCAACATTTATGTTATAAAAATCTAGTGCGCTACTTAACTATGTCACCCAGTCTGGCTGAAGTACTCCCATTGGCTCCTGTGGTATTTTGAAGATAACAACTTTTACTGCTTGTAGCGCATTGTCAACAGTATCCAACCAACGATATTCAAATGTGAATGTTAGCAAAAATCCCTCATGCAAGACATCCCATTCACCTGTACCATGGCGTAGTTCCATCTAAGTATACCAATTCATGGGTATGACGTCTAGGGTATGGTAGAATAGATGCACCCATTCATGCTGTGGCTCTTCCCCATAGACCTTGGTCCATTTCACGAGGTGTGTGCTTGGATCATCTCATCCATCATATTTGTCTACTAGTCGTAATTGTGGTTTTCCAAAATGCAGGCACATAATCCTTCTGCATCTGTGCCAGTCCTTGAAATTTCCTTGATGCATACCCCACCATCGTGCGGGTGTTGCACGTAATTCCCATTTCAGTGCATTGAACCACAACTGTTCTATTACGATGCTTTCAAATTTTCTCAGAAATTCATCCATCGCTAACAATCCATCATATGTCGGCAGCTCCCTTGCCTTTGTTTTCATGCAACATAATGACTTGATCATCATGTTGCAGTTCAAAATTGTTACTTCATGAAGCCGATTCTGCCATCGCTCTATCTCTTCATTTGAATCGGAAGTGTAGGAGCTTTCGTGCTCCCATGAAATCCCTCCATCTGTAGTTGGATTCACCCAATCCTCTCCTTGCGCAGATATCGTGTAAATACAATCAAGATCATCATCATTATCATTGTCGCACACTGGTTCAGTGTAGTGTGCTCCTTCGTTTGGATCCAGTGGTACTACTACGCGTAGTGACTTTTTCTCGAAGATCATTTTGCGCTTCTTTAGATTTATGACTTTGTTCATCTCAGTAGCCTAGTTTATTCCTAGTAGCGTGGTATAGGGATTGCTATCATAGACAATCTCTATCACTTCAAAATCCACTTGCACGCTCGCGCCTTCAATATTGACTGTCACCCCTTGCAATCTCCCCATGGGAAATTTTTTTTGTTGGTTTTCCATTCGTAACTGAATAGGGGAACATTGTAACGTAGGTCTACCCATGCATTCCCATGTCTATTTTGGTAATACATTCATGTCCAAACCTAGATATGGAATTACCTAATCCATTTCATACTCACCAATCTGCGCAGTCAACCTCATCTCCCTTCTTGTGTGCAATGCATGCTTTCCAAGTTTTCAGACCACGCACGGTTCTCCTAACCCCGTGCACCTAGTGATAAGTTCATGTAGCCCTTTTATTTCCTTGTTGTTGCGCAATAGTTTCATGCATGTCTCTTGAAAGGTAGTGAGCATTGAAGGATCCATCCCTGGTTCTAGTCGATCCTTACTACATGAAGTGGAGGCCTCCGCGAAGCTCTTCTTAGCTTCCATGAATGTCTCCTTCGTGCGTTCTAAGTCAAACTCGGGTTCCTTTGTAGGAGCCTTTTGAACCCATGTGCTATCTTCTAGCTGCTTCCCTTTATCATCTCCCATGGCCATACCACTCCTGAGCATCATGTTTACATTTGGGTCTTCTTTGCATGGTTCAGACCTCATCATTTGTAAATTCTGGGTCGGAGGGGGCTAGAGTACCCCCTTTTCGTGCATCTTCGCTATCAATGAAGGGCAATATTCTACCTCATGATCAAACTGATTATAGTACCAACATGATATCCTAGTTGGGTTCGTACAATCATGGGCATAATGCCTTGGCCCTCCGCAATTGTAACAAATTATCTGTCCGCGAGACCTTCCTGGTCCCATTTCACCTCGACCCCGACCGCACCCCTAAAACGCAGTGCACGCCATCCCTATATTAGGGTTGAGGGCTTGCGTTTCGGTCTGCACCATATAGATAGGATTCTGATCCATCTTCATAGCTTCAGCAGGTGTGTTTGTCATGGCCTACCGACCTATAGAAATTACAGAACAATTGCTGGGACGTCTGCGTATACTTCTACAGCAGGTGACAATTATCCATGGTGTGTTTTCCTCCTATCTCGTAGATCACACACCATAATGTAGATGTTGCGCTCAGCCTTGCCTATGCCTCCGATATTGGCCCTCCTCCTACCAAGTAGTTCGCAAACACTGGATAGTGATCTTTGTCGTGGCCTTGGCCTTTTCATTTTAGGCACCATACTTCCTCACACACCTCTGGCCAAGGTGCCCTATCTTGTTTCAAACTCTGCATCTCTAGACACAAATTCTACAGTTCCACGTGGATTTGTTGGACTCCCAACCTAGGGTCTTGTATAGGGGTCTCATGTAGTCTCATTTCCATCTCCAATGCTTCGGCCTGGGTGGAAAGTTTTTGTTTTGACAACGCTGTCCTTAAGTGTGGTGTCAGAGATGCTATAGACCATGCGCGATGTTGTGCATCTGTAAATGTTATATTGGATTCGCAGATTGTACTATTTAATCTTTGGTCCAGATCCTAGGGGATCTTGCTCAGGAGCAACGCGATCTCCTTAAACCTAATGATTGATTGTGTCTCTGATTTTGGCCTGCTAAATTCCCTGTTCAGCACAGTCTAGATCTATGCAATTCTTGTGCTCTGGTGGTCATTATAATGCTTGATATACCACGTTAATGTACGATCCTACAATGTGCTCACCAGTGTAGCCTTTTTAATATTATTATCCACGGTGCCCTGTGCATCCCATACTTCTCTTACCACGAACCAGAATTGGTCTAGATCTTCATTCCCTACTCCTATGAATACTGGTAGTTTGATCACACTTGCCATACTGAACTATGTAGGTGGCGAAGGTGGAGTGGATGGAGATGGAGGTGAGGGGGGTGAAGCGGGTGGAAGTGTGGGTGGGGGTGGTAGACGTGGAATTTACTACCTTATCAAACTGACCATGCTTCTCGGAGAAACATTTGCGAGCTCGTCCTCGCTCTCCTGCGAGGATGAAATTAAGGGATTGTTTTCTAATTCTTCACTACTTCCGTTTCTTTAGATATTTCCACTTCACACAGTCCCAAAAATCAAATCTATTCGCATAACCTGCTTTTCACACAAAACATCTTAATCTAAGTGTTCAAAGATTTAATATACTTACCTCGCAGTCCCTTGAGAAAATTTCACTCTGCCTCATTGTAGCTGACGGTCGTATCTACCACGAACTCAGTGATAAATCCTCCTATTATTAGGGCAAGCCAGTGGTCCACAGTTCATGCTATCTTATCTTCTGAGGCTTCTAGTCTGCGCACTAGTTCCGGAGTCCACACTATTGGTTTGTCGAGCCTACACCTTCCCTAGTTGTCTGCTAACTTTGTGATCCACTCATATAGCTCAAACGGAAAAGATGCAAAGAAAATTTCATGGATTTTAGTGTACAAGTAGCGATCCAACCACTATTCCTTAGATACTCATGGATTTCTATTTTCCTGCGTCGCAAACTCACGAATCTTCTTGTCCAACCACTGTTCAGTTTCTTTCTTTGTAGGGTTCCAGTGGCACGACATCAGACATCCTTTATGCAGATCCCGGTCTCGGCAACAGAACCATTTGTTGGCTTAGTGGGGCCTGACCTAGGTTCAGATCAGTTGATTTAGCCAAGAAAATCCCGATACTACTGGCCCTTTCAGCAATAGTCCATGGAGCGTGGACTGAGGTCTCACTCGAAGTAGTATGGGACAGTGCTAGAACCAGGTTTACGCACCATGGGGATGTCTAATATGTTAGGATTGGTATGCGGTCCAACCTTCGCGCTCACTACGCTATGCACATCAGTGGGCACCTCACGCAGTCCTATTCACAGCATGATCCTTGTTATTTACCCAAGTATTTCCTAATTATGCAATGTTAGCTGATTACTTAGATTATTTTCACATATAAGTATTCTAAACCATACAAGAATTTACTCAACTACACGCAATAAATAAATAGAGAAAAAGTAATGCATAACAAGAGAATAATGATTCAAGACTAGATGCATAGAATTAGGATAAACTTCTCTTTATTAGCTTTCTGTCCCAATTACAGACTTGACTCCACCCTGCGCACTCAGCTGCAGGGGTCTGAGCACTCAGCTGCAGACTCTACTAGGCCTCTGCACACTCAGCTGCAAAGCCTCTACCTCCTACTATGACCCAAGACACTTAGACTCTTTTCTAAGCTTGAACCATTCCTTTGCTACCCATTCTATTATCTATTTTCTATCTTTACAACTTTAGAGCCTCGCTCTATTTATACAATCCCATGGTCTGCTGACCATGGGTAGGCCGACATGACTTTACATTACATTACATTACTTTAGGGCGGACAACCCTATGACTTGACCTCTACTTTGCACTCCGCGCCTGCAATTCGCAGAGTATTTCAAAACCTTTGACCAAAACTTGGGCTTTGAGGCCCAAAACCTGTTGTGGGGGGATTCCATGCCCAACACTGGGATGGTTGCATACCAGCGGTGCTATTGTCCTACAGAATGACTTGCAATAAATTGACTGGGAAAACGCCTTTCAGACTCGTGTATGTCATAGAAGTTGTGATGCCAATGGAATACATTGTGCCTAGTATACACATAGCGGCACTCACAGGAATGGTGGACTGCGGAGCCCTGGAAGAGAGGCTCGCACAACTAGCAGAGCTTGAGGAGGGCCAATTTCTAGTTGGATTTCATCAAAAAGTTCAAAAGGAGCATGAAAATTTATGGCACGATCGACACATCAAACTGTGCACCTTCAAGGTAAATGATCTAGTCTTGTTATATGATAGTCAATTTGATAAATTTCAAGGGAAATTCAGGATGCACTGGCTAGGACCATATGTCATCAAGGAGATTACTAATGGTGGAGCAGTTCAATTGGTAAAATGTAATGGAGAACCCTTCCCAGGGAAGGTGAATGGTAGCTGATTGAAGCCATACACTGGTGATCCAGCTAGGTGACTATATGAGGGAAGCATAGTCTTAGCGCTCTAGGCAACTGAAAGGAAGTCCGAGACTATAAACTACACTCCCAGGTCAGAGAGCTGCATGAATGGGGAACTACTGGGAATGAAGATATGTCATAATGCCCACGGAAGCATGCAGAGGGTTGTGCTATCAAGGAAGAAACTGTGCAAAGCAGTCGAAAAGTGACCGTTAAAGTCACTGTTCATGATTTGACGATGAAAACACGCCCAAATGGAGTGGAAGGTGGCATTTTAGTTAGACTTTATGGACCAGATCTCTGAAAATTTTCCGCCAATATAGAATTAATGAACTGATTTTAGGGGGAACAGTTGGATTTGAATTTGAAAGTGCCTATAAATTATAGGTGGTCGCCTAGTGAAAAACAATTGGCATTTTGAGAAGTGAGTTGTTGAGCTCTCAAGTGCACATGAACCGTGAAACCTTCAAGATTTTTCTAGGAATTTCTATGTTTGAGACATTTCCATAGGCGAATAAGGAGTTATTATGTGGCATTATGTCGACGCCCATTGAAACTATGAGCGTGAAAGCAACGAAAACCGAGGGAGTTGTCCCAAAGGTGGCTATGGAAACAGAAGGATCTGCCTTGGAGGGAGCGCCTGCAAAAATACTGGCTGGAGTACTAAAGTCTCGATGGATGCCTAGGCCAAGGCCTACCCCGACCACAGAAGGTCCCAAGATCAAGAAGGGCAAACATGCCGCACCATCGCAGTGGGTGCGTTCATCTCCTAGGAAACACCACCAGAGAGTTAAGCCCACTGCACAGTAAGAGGGCAAGACAATTAACCTAGAGCCAGAAGAAGAGGAGTTTGAGGATATCCCAATGGATGATGAGGATGTTGGGATGGAAACGGAGGATGTCGAAGTGGCTGAGAGGCGTGGATAAGGCAGGACTGCTCAACCTGCTATGGGTGCCACATTATAACCGCGTGCCCACCACAATGGTGGTAATCAAGTAGTTATTGTGCTTGGTGCACAATGGGTGTTTGTGGCTATAGGATCCAATACCCATCACTGATAAACTAATCCATTAGATCACGCGGCTACCATACAAAGGGGAAAATCCAGCCATGGAATTTGGTAGAAAGATTGGTGAGCATTTCCTCACAGAGGTCATGAAGGAAAATTTCAAGTTAGTGAAGAAGCCGCATGGCTACGCCATCTCAAGAATCTGTGACCTGATGGTCAAAGTAGCCATACAATTCTTGGTAGGGAAGGTTATGCGGAAGTGTTGCGCAGAAGAAGTGCCACACCAGTTGTAGCTTTGGTGGCCCAATGCGGGAAGGGAGTTCAATTTAATTGGGGGTGCTATCTCTGCGATGAGTTCTTCGTGAATTGCCGTAAGGCATGGGATCTCAACAAGATCTTTCACCATGCATGGCTCTTGTTGTCCATAGTGCTAGTAGCATGGGATCTACCTGAAGAAAGTCAGCTCCCTTCGGTCACGCCAGACCTACCAGAGGCTGCGAAGTATGCTTCAATGTGGGCGACGAAGGATCCTGGATAAAGGACAACAAAATATTTTGGACCTTGATGGAGATGAACGTGCACATGGCCATCAACCACAAGCCGTAGTTGTCGCCTACCAACTTTGACAGATTGCAGGAGTACGTAGAATTCAAGGCTGATTTCCACCACGTCTCAATAAGGGTGCAGAAGGACCCCGAGCAGAAGTGGCATGACTTGCCCTACTTGGAAATAGATGACGCGATTGACGCAGTCATTTATAGCTTGCTGGCTGAATGACGTATTGCCTCAGACTTGACTGCGGGATCTAGCAAGACCACCACAAAGCGGAAGAAGGAAGAAGCCAAGATGAAGATGGAGCAGATGGCCGTGAAAAGGAGAAAGGAGGTCGATGCTGAGGCTAAAGAAGACTGCGTTGTTGTGCAGGAGATAGGTGGACAAGCAGGAGGAGAGGAATGTGACTCTAACAAGGAGAAATCACTCTCAACAGAGACAAAGGAAGAAGCGGATGAACAGATAGAGTATGGAGGAGCGGACCTGGAAACGATTCTATTCCATATCAAGCGCACCAGGGGTGCAGAGAAGATAGAGCCACGGAAGAAGTCCAAAGCAAGAAATATGTCTTTAGATCTGTTCACCCTGACAGATGGGGATCTGAATGATATAGGGTATGCGACGCGGGATGCCACCGTAGACCTACTGTAGCATTTCGAGCAGCAGCAGCAATAGGCGTTGGGAGATATTCGGATGGGTCTCCGTGAGCTGTAGATCCACGCCTCACACATGGAGACCAGCGTGGTGCCCACCAGTGTGGTCATTGGCACCTCAGAAGCCACAAAGATGATACATGCTAGGGACCCCCAAGCCATAATGCTGCCAGACGGAGCATTGACGATGACGACTGACGCTGACAAACCCGCTGTCAGTGCCCTCAAAGGTGTGACACTTAATCTGGTAGTGCTTCCTAGAGAATTGCTTCACCTTTTGCAGGATGGTGTGTGCTGGGGCCCAGTATTGTAGCAATAATGCTACAACTCCTGGAACTCCCTTCTTTAATTTTATCAACCCGGTAGTTCGTAACAAACTTGGAAGCGACGGTGTTGTATACACAAGTACTAGCTCTTGCAGCAACTATCACTTGGTCAGCTGGCACAAGTCCACTAGGAGCTTAAGCCAACTTCTATGAGCTCTTAGAAGAAGCTTTTTAATTGATGGATGAAAGCTAACTCAAAGGAAGCTAATCTAATTGCAAAAAGAAACTGAAAGCCAAAAAGAAACGCAAACCCTAGCAAATCCTAATTCTACCAGCTAGTCCTACTGACGCAAAGTAGAGCATGCAAACTACTGAAAGAGATGCCATTACTTCTATGAAGGTAAAATACATGTGTCTAGACTACCTATATCTGAAGAAAACATCTTTTTGTATTTTTTTTTAGGTTGTTGGAATTATCATGCATGTGCTTCTAACTATTTTTGACTGTGCAGAGGTGGATCAAGGAGGATAAATGCTTGGGAAAGGTTGGGAAGGTTCAGAGAGGGTCTAAGGGGTCCCTAACACCCTTCCAGAGAGTCTCACAAAGTTTGGCTGCCACGAAACCGTGTTTATGAGCTTCTACAGGAAGTCTGCAAGGGTTCTACAGGATGTTCAGGATTTCTACAGGATGTTCTGTAATTCTTCTACAGGATGTTTCGAAATGGGATTTTGGAGCATGGATGGAGGGAAAAAGATGGAGGAATTAGTATGGAGGTGAAATAGGGGTGTGAAGAGGTCTAGGACTTGGTGGATGAGGCTAAGGAGCGATTGGATTTCTTCAAGGATGAAGGAAGCGATGATGCACAAGAATGTAGGGATTAGGGAAAGGTGGGGAAAGTATGGCAAATGAAGGGTACGAATCATGGACTAAGGGGTGGAGCAAATTATCTGATGGATTATGGGTAGATAGAGAAGGATAACAGGTGCTCTGCAAGTTATGTTTCCAACTGAACCAACAAAGACATGCAAGAAAACAAAGATCTAGTTATGCTACCCTAATATGATCTAGCTAACAGTAACAAGAATGGACAACAGCTTTATTTGCAAGGAAACCATGTATATTAACTGTG
Organism: Pinus tabuliformis; assembly: GCA_031772625.1. Taxonomy (NCBI): domain Eukaryota; kingdom Viridiplantae; phylum Streptophyta; class Pinopsida; order Pinales; family Pinaceae; genus Pinus; species Pinus tabuliformis. The sequence continues at coordinate 777,858,351 of CM062804.1, read as the reverse complement.
CAATGAAGCATTCAAAGATTTGAACATGTAACCAACTTCTGCAAATGAAAACCAAACACTAATGATTGCATGGCAAAGCAAAGTCAGTGCTTTTGTGGGCAACAAAGTCATCCTAGTCACAGCTCCTGATCCCACTAAGGGAGAGGTGAAACCACAGATGTTTGTTGGCCCTTTTCTTGAAGCTTTTTCTGTTAACAACCTATCAACTAAATCTGAGCATGAAAAGCTATTTTACACATAAAAAACAAACTAAATAACAAAACAAGAGTTAGATCTAAATAGCAGATTTTATTCTAAGAATGCAGCAAAAACACATAAAGATAATAAAAGGAGGTATTGGGCGCTTGAGATGGGCCCAACCCCAAAAGCTACAGCCTCCTAAGAGATATTTAGAGCTGGTGCAAAGCTGGATTCATCTTTATTGATCAAGAAATGAAGAGTTACATCAAAACTGTCCACAAGGAGAACTTGAAAATGAGCTGACAGCAAAACTAATCTATTGCCTAGAAATCGAACTACAAAATGACTACAACAAGACTATGAAATGACTAACTACCAGCTACAAAATGACTAACCACTAGCTAACCAAAATGAGGCCCTAAGCCTTCTTATTTATACAAATTGAGGACCCAACAGTCCTCCTAAACTTTAGGGACTCAGCTGCCCAAAATTTGTAGTTAAAACCAGTCCTACTTGACTTGCTTGGCTGCCCTTGTGCTAATTGATTCGGTGGCCCTTGAACTCCGAGCTGATGGTGGAGAATTCGAGGTAAGGGCCCATAAATGAAGGGGACACCTTCCTACAAATCCTCTCCCTTGTTCTCCCACGAATTTGGCTGCCTAGTGCTCATTAAGACCTTCAATTTTGTCTCCAAGTTGACCAAAAAGGCTACACAAAGCACCCATTAGACTTGTTGGCATAATGACTAACCAAATTCACTCTATTAGCATAAATATAATAAAAAACATGCAATAAAATAATGAGAATGGTGGATTAAGTCAAATTAGGAGGTTGAATGAGCCCAAATAATTATCCATTTTTGGGGCTCATCATCACCCCCCTACTGAAAGTGTTGCTCATCCTCTGAGCAACCAATCTCTCTCCTCATCTTTGATGGCCCTGGTGGCCTCCTTGTCATGCCAAGATTATGAAGTGATGTCCTCTTTTCTGTCATGAAACCATGCTTCTTTGCTTCTTCCCACTGCCTGTTCCTTTTCCTAGTGAATTCTCAGCCTGAGTGTGCAAGTATATTCAATCTGATGGCAGCAATGGTGGCGAAAGGAGATGAAACCAGTGGAGGATGGAAGAAAAGAGTGGTTGCATGTCTCCTCAACAGTCTTCAAGCTTCAAATCCCTCTCCATAATTGATTCTAGCCTACCCAAGGGCTTCTATAGGATGTTTCTGGTAAAAATACAGAACTTCCTGTAGAAAGTTGAACCATGACTAAATTGTGTTCGAACCCTGAAAAGAATGAGTGTTCATGGAGGGGATGAATGTGAGGATGCCTGGGAACTTGGTAGTGACCTTTCTGCTTCTGTTGGGAGGTCCACTTTCCGCATGGTGTTCCTGTAACCTGCAAAAATTTCCAGGGATTAAACTTGTTTCTTCCAACACTTCTTTTTTGGATGGACAGTTCAGTAGCCTAGTTCCCCAGATGATGAGCAGTTAAGTGGCAGCATTCTTCAAGTGCATGATTAGGTCCTGATACCCCTCAAAGTGCAGGTGCATTTTGATCTTTGCAGAGGCATTCTTTCCAGCACACAATAACTTCATATACAGGGTGATATTGGAAAATGAAGTAGCAATATTCCCGAGTAGCAGATGGACACAATAAGATAAATCCAATGTTTTTATAAGTCCATATGTCTGAGATGTTTTGTTCAGCATAGGAAGGCACCTTGAATATTCTGGGAGATATTTCAGATTTGAAAAAGTTCAAATCAGATTTTGAACAGGGTGCAGAATTATACCAGCTTACAGAGGAGCACTTCCATGAGACTTTTGACCTTTTTTCTTTTTTCTTTTTTTTTTGTTGTTTTTGAATCAAAGTCAGAGTCTAAACCAACGCATATATTTCAATATGTAGGGTGCAAGCTCTGCAAAAAAATCAACAGTCATGGTGGATTATAATACATGTAGAAAACACAAATATGAGCATTTTCTTTTATTGGTGTTGTTCTTGTATGATTGGGCAGATTTGAAGTTGAAGAGACATTGTTTTGAGAGAAGTGGATGCTGTTTTCCCATCAGTTCCAGATCAAAAAAATGAAAGGAATTTTTATGTTGGTCTATGTAGCCCCTGATTTCACATGTCTAGGTGCAGTTCTTTAACCAATTTATATGGTATTTGAGTGCTGTTTGAAGAGGAGCATATGAGGCGCTTTTTGGAAGACCAAGCACAATATCTACACCAGGAGATGGGGCACATCTGATAGGAGTTATAACCAGCAGCCTGGGCACATTTTCCAGGGTTGTTATGTGCCTTAGTTACAGCATAAAAGGGAGCATTCTTAACCATTGTTTCTGATGCTTGCTGACTGGGTAGAGGGAGCGCACTACTTCAGATCTGCTTTACCCATTTGCTGTGATGCCTCTTATTTCAGGCATTAAAACAGATTCTATTAGCAAGTTTTTTTCAAGCAAATTCATGCATGGTCACCCTCCAATTCAAAACAGCTCAATTCACCACTCTTTTGGAGTATATCATACATGGAAGAGTGTTTTCGATCGTACCTTTCTCGGGACTCCAAATTCGATGAAGAAAAGTCCGGGCTTCTCTGGTCCAGAATGCTGTGCCATATTTCCTGTAGAAGACCCCACCCGTTTCCTGTAGAATGTTACTCTGCCTTTGAGTGAGCCCGATACACTAGAGAAATTCGAACCAGGCCGCAAAGCTCCATGGAGCTTGATAGGTTAACCGATTGTGGGAGCAGAGGATGCATACTTCAGCTAAGAATGTCACAAATGCAAATTAATCAGCGGATGGTGAGAGTCGGCCGAGCGTCATTTAACTGTAGCGTGATTTACGTGAGAGAGTGAAGTGGCCAAGTGTACGTGGCCACATGCAGACTGCAGTTCTATTTATTAACTGTATTTTTTCTTCTTGATCCGCTGCACTGGAGTTCAAACAGCTGACACTAACTGTGTTTTTCAACTTCCACGTAAATGACTTATCCATGCATGCTGCGTGATTTTTGCCTTGATGAGTGCAATCGAATATGGCTAGCTTCCTGGCTGAATCCCCCCATCTCATTCATTCATGCAATGCTTAGATTAGACTCATGCAATAGAGGAACAAGGTTTAGTCACGTACCTGAAGTGAAATGGCTGCTGTGAAGTGCTTTTTGCTGCTGCATGCTTGGATCCTTTGGTTGCATGAGGGCTTGGCTGATGATTGTTGATTGTTTTTCCTTGTGCAGGTGTCCTCTCACTAGATGCATGCTACAGGAGTCCATTTCCACGCTCAGATCTGCACCTTGAAGCTGCTGCTGCTGAATTTTCACCAGACCAGAACTTATTTTCGCCATTGCTCCCAAACGGTAAACCAGATCGATCTGAAACTTGCTGAGCATGTTCCTATCATCATGATGCACCTCCCATAGCAAAATCGTGATCAATGGATGCATGTATTTTGAGAAAAATGAAAATGGTTGAAGATTTCAGAGATCAATTTCTCGGAAACCGTGCATCAGAATCGGCTGAAACTGCTTGGGTAGGCTACTATCACCCATATGCATATCCCCATGAAACAGGTTTTGAAACGGATGCATGGATATGGAGAAAATGCAAAAATGGTTGATGGTGATGGAGGTTGATTTCTTGGAAACCGTGCACCGGAATTGGCTAAAACTTCTCAGGCATGTTTCCATCACCCTTGTACAATTCCCCATAAAACGGTTTTTCAAATGGATGCATGGTTTTCAATTTAGGGCAAAAACAAATTCTGCTCTAGGTATTTTCTCTTCAAAGCATTTTGCAAATTCTTGCATGGAAAGGAAAACTGAGCTTGGGCTGTGATGTAGGTATGGAGATGATGGAGGAGGAGTTTGAAGATTGCAGGAGGACTTTTGAACCCTTGAGGAAGCTACCATGTTCGCCAAACTGCCTTTTTGAAATCCATGTCTAGTTTCCCACAATTTCTACAGGAACTTCCTGTAGAAGCATAATGAAGAAGCACAAGGAGGTGGAAAAGATGATGGAAAAGGGTGAGGAATGGGAACATGGATGCTTGCAGGCATAACCAATGGATTCCAAGCTTTAGATCCCCTTCCAACATCGAACCTGGCTCGCTTGAAGGTTCTACAGTATGTTCCTGTAGAAATATAGAACCTCCTCTAGAAGGCACAAAAACTCCTTTGTCTTTGTTTTGAGTGATCCTCCTGACCTGCAATGTCATTGCTGCAACCTGAAATTATTCAATGGAAATTATATTTCTTTTTCTTTTTCTTTTTCTCTTTTTTTTTTTGAAAAACAACTAGGGCACCTCATGGAGGTTTTCACCCTAATTGCCTGCCCTGGGCGCCTCCAAGGGAGGTTTTCACCCAGAGATCTTATTCTCTTTTCTCTTTTTTCCAACCCATTGACCGCCTCATGGAGGTTTTCAATCAATGAGCCAATCTAAGGCGCCTCTAAGGAGGTTTTCACCTTAGATTTTTATTTTCTTCTTATTTTCATTTTTTTTCTCTCTCTCTTTTTTTTTTTCTTCTACCCTATCCTACTTGAAAAACAAAATCATTTTCAAGTATAAGAATACTTCCAATGGAGCCATGTGCACATCGAGATTAGAGAAAAAATTATGTGAAGGCTCGAAATGCATGCTTGGAAAACTATCCGGACTTTAGAGACCAAATGATCTGACTTTGAAGGGATCAAACATAGCTGAGGAAGAGAGTACCGTTGCAACTTAGTCACCTTCTGAAACCATATCTCAATATAGCTTTGATATCCTTGGTCCTTTTGCTGATCTGGATCATTCTTCATGTCACCTTCTATCATGACCTTCTCATCTTCCTATTTTTGCTGATCTTTCTCTTGAGTACATGGAGGATTTGATGGTAACCATGAAGGAACTCTCTCGATCTCTGATTCTAATCTCTTCTCTTCATCAAGTGCAGCCCATGGTTCTTTGATCTCCTCTTTGGAATCTTCTTTTTCCTTTGGTCCTTCAATGTTGTCAATATAATCTCTATTTTGCAACACTCTTCCTGAGCTTTGGTGAACATCATTGAGCTCAAAAGGAGTCATTTGCACATGTTGTTCCTCAACTTTGCAATTGGGTTGAGCTACTCCATTGTATGGCTTTGGAAATGGTATGGGTAGTTGAGTGGAGGTGTGAAATTGAGATGGAGATGGATGGCATTGTGGTTGGGCAGGCATTTGGGGTTGCCTTGGTGGAGGAGGAGGCGATGGTTGTGGATGAGCAGGTGGTGGAGGGAAAGAAGCGGGAGGAGTGTTGTATTGGGGCATCCACTCTTGATGAGGTGCATTCCACTGAGGCTGTGGCTGAGCATAGGAGTGAAATGAATTTGCAGCTGGTTGGGCATAATATGGATCTGTGAAGGAACAAGGAGGAGGTGTGAACCATGAAGGGTGAGCAGGGGGACCCCAAGAGGGTATGGAAGTGGTTTGATAGGGGTCATAATAGGTCTGTGATGTACCTTGCATTCCCTGCTGGTAGGGTATGGGTCCATGTGGCCTCCTTTGGTTCATATAACAGAGTGATTCAGTGGCTCCTTTGGCTCTCTGGTATGCAGCTTTGAGTCCAGGCAAGGAAGGGCACTGATTCGTAGGATGATATTCTTCACAGACGAAACACACTTCTAGAGAGTGCATTGGACGTTCGTTCCTAGGATTATTTCTAGTGCACCTAGGAAAAAAAATGGCCAAAGCCCTCTTGGCTTCTTCTTGCTTCTTTTGGATCCGCAAGGTATCCAGTTGCATGGCAAGAAACTGCCTCATATCACTCTTGAAATCTTCGATCTGATTTGCAAATTCATTTTCGGATCAGGTACTGCTCCCAACATTTCTGCTTGTAGCCATTTGCTCCAGAGGAATGTTTTCTTCTTCTTCTCCCCTAGAGGTTCTTCAGATATGTCTTGATGTCCACCCAGGGGTTCTTCTTAGTCACAGCCATCGAAGAAGAGAGAAGGTTGGCTGTGTGAAGCAAAGGGGGGTGTTGTGAAAATATTTTTCTAACTTATCTCTACTCCTACCAGGCATGAAAGGAAATCTTTTTGGTTGATTTTTGCTTTTTTCTACTTCTACCTGCAAAAATGAAATAGATTGAACTGCAACTAACTATCTTGCTAAAATGAAAATGCGGAATTGAAATGAAAGCAGGAAAGGACTAATCTATTTTGCTCAAATGAAATTGCAGGAATGAAATGCTCATCTACACTTGCAGAATTGAAATGCTAATCTACGCTTGCAGAAATGAAATTACGGAATTGAAATGCTAATCTATGAAAGCGAGAAATGCTAATCTACTTTTGCATAAACGAAATTGCATAATGGAAATGAAATAAACTACTTAGCAGAAGATTGTAGTGGAAAATAGAAGAAAAGCAACAATCACCAATACTCTGACGCTTCCCCGGCAACGGCGCCAAAATGATGGTGGGCCCCAGTATTGTAGCAATAATGCTACAACTCCTGGAACTCCCTTCTTTAATTTTATCAACCCGGTAGTTCGTAACAAACTTGGAAGCGACGATGCTGTATGCACAAGTACTAGCTCTTGCCGCAACTGTCACTTGGTCAGCTGGCACAAGTCCACTAGGAGCTTAAGCCAACTTCTATGAGCTCTTAGAAGAAGCTTTTTAATTGATGGATGAAAGCTAACTCGAAGGAAGCTAATCTAATTGCAAAAAGAAACTGAAAGCCAAAAAGAAACGCAAACCCTAGCAAACCCTAATTCTACCAGCTAGTCCTACTGACGCAAAGTAGAGTATGCAAACTACTGAAAGAGATGCCATTACTTCTATGAAGGTAAAATACATGTGTCTAGACTACCTATATCTGAAGAAAACATCTTTTTGTATTTTTGTTTAAGTTGTTGGAATTATCATGCATGTGCTTCTAACTATTTTTGACTGTGCAGAGGTGGATCAAGGAGGCGAAATGCTTGGAAAGGTTGGGAAGGTTCAGAGAGGGTCTAAGGGGTCCCTAACACCCTTCCAGAGAGTCTCACAAAGTTTGGCTTCCACGAAACCGTGTTTATGAGCTTCTACTGGAAGTCTGCAGGGGTTCTACAGGATGTTCAGGATTTCTACAAGATGTTCTGTAATTCTTCTACAAGATGTTTCGAAATGGGATTTTGGAGCATGGATGGAGGGAAAAAGATGGAGGAATTAGTATGGAGGTGAAATAGGGGTGTGAAGAGGTCTAGGACTTGGTGGATGAGGCTAAGGAGCGATTGGATTTGTTCAAGGATGAAGGAAGCGATGATGCACAAGAATGTAGGGATTAGGGAAAGGTGGGGAAAGTATGGCAAATGAAGGGTACGAATCATGGACTAAGGGGTGGAGCAGATTATCTGATGGATTATGGGTAGATAGAGAAGGATAACAGGTGCTCTGCAAGTTATGTTTCCAATTGAACCAACAAATACATGTAAGAAAACAAAGATCTAGTTATGCTACCCTAATATGATCTAGCTAACAGTAACAAGAATGGACAGTAGCTTTATTTGCAAGGAAACCATGTATATTAACTGTGCAATGAAACATTCAAAGATCTGAACATGTAACCAACTTCTGCAAATGAAAACCAAACACTAATGATTGCATGGCAAAGCAAAGTCAGTGCTTTTGTGGGCAGCAAAGTCATCCTAGTCACAACTCCTGATCCCACTAAGGGAGAGGTGAAACCACAGATGTTTGTTGGCCCTTTTCTTGAAGCTTTTTCTGTTAACAACCTATCAACTAAATCTGAGCATTAAAAGCTATTTTACACATAAAAAACAAACTAAATAACAAAACAAGAGTTAGATCTAAATAGCAGATTTTATTCTAAGAATGCAGCAAAAACACATAAAGATAATCAAAGGAGGTATTGGGCGCCTGAGATGGGCCCAACCCCAAGAGCTACAGCCTCCTAAGAGAGATTTAGAGCTGGTGCAAAGCTGGATTCATCTTTATTGATCAAGAAATGAAGAGTTACATCAAAACTGTCCACAAGGAGAACTTGAAAATGAGCTGACAGCAAAACTAATCTATTGCCTAGAAATCGAACTACAAAATGACTACAACAAGACTATGAAATGACTAAATACCAGCTACAAAATGACTAACCACTAGCTAACCAAAATGAGGCCCTAAGCCTTCTTATTTATACAAATTGAGGACCCAACAGTCCTCCTAAACTTTAGGGACTTGGCTGCCCAAAACTTGTAGTTAACAGCAGTCCTACTTGACTTGCTTGGCTGCCCTTGTGCTAATTGATTCGGTGGCCCTTGAACTCCGAGCTGATGGTGGAGAATTCGAGGTAAGGGCCCATAAATTAAGGGGACACCTTCCTACAAATCCTCTCCCTTATTCTCCCACGAATTTGGCTGCCACGTGCTCATTAAGACCTTCAATTTTGTCTCCAAGTTGACCAAAAAGGCTACACAAAGCACCCATTAGACTTGTTGGCATAATGACTAACCAAATTCACTCTATTAGAATAAATATAATCAAAAACATGCAATAAACTAATGAGAATGGTGGATTAAGTCAAATTAGGAGGTTGAATGAGCCCAAATAATTATCCATTTTTGGGGCTCATCATCACCCCCCTACTGAAAGTGTTGCTCATCCTCTAAGCAACCAATCTCTCTCCTCATCTTTGATGGCCCTGGTGGACTCCTTGTCATGCCAAGCTTCTGAAGTGATGTCCTCTTTTCTGTCATGAAACCATGCTTCTTTGCTTCTTCCCACTGCCTGTTCCTTTTCCTAGTGAATTCTCAGCCTGAGTGTGCAAGTATATTCAATCTGATGGCATCAATGGTGGCGAAAGGAGATGAAACCAGTGGAGGATGGAAGAAAAGAGTGGTTGCATGTCTCCTCAACAGTCTTCAAGCTTCAAATCCCTCTCCATAATTGATTCTAGCCTACCCAAGGGCTTCTACAGGATGTTTCTGGTAAAAATACAGAACTTCCTGTAGAAAGTTGAACCATGACTAAATTGTGTCCGAACCCTGAAAAGAATGAGTGTTCATGGAGGGGATGGATGTGAGGATGCCTGGGAACTTGGTAGTGACCTTTCTGCTTCTGTTGGGAGGTCCACTTTCAGCATGGTGTTCTTGTAACCTGCAAAAATTTCCAGGGATTAAACTTGTTTCTTCCAACACTTCTTTTTTGGATGGACAGTTCAGTATCCTAGTTCCCCAGATGATGAGCAGTTTAGTGGCAGCATTCTTCAAGTGCATGATTAGGTCCTGATACCCCTCAAAGTGCAGGTGTGTTTTGATCTTTGCAGAGGCATTCTTTCCAACACACAATAACTTCATATACAGGGAGATATTGGAAAATGAAGTAGCAGTATTCCCGAGTAGCAGATGGACACAATAAGATAAATCCAATGCTTTTATAAGTCCATATGTCTGAGATGTTTTTTTCAGCATAGGAAGGCACCTTGAAGATTCTGGGAGATATTTCAGATTTGAAAAAGTTCAAATCAGATTTTGAACAGGGTGCAGAATTATACGAGCTTACAGAGGAGCACTTCCATGAGACTTTTGACCTTTTTTTCTTTTTTTCTTTTTCTTTTTGTTGTTTTTGAATCAAAGTCAGAGTCTAAACCAATGCATATATTTCAATATGTAGGGTGCAAGCTCTGCAAACAAATCAACAGTCATGGTGGATTATAATACATGTAGAAAACACAAATATGAGCATTTTCTTTTATTGTGTTGTTCTTGTATGATTGGGCAGATTTGAAGTTGAAGAGACACTGTTTTGAGAGAAGTGGATGCTGTTTTCCCATCACTTCCAGATCAAAAAAATGAAAGGCATTTTTATGTTGGTCTATGTAGCCCCTGATTTGACATGTCTAGGTGCAGTTCTTTAACCAATTTATATGGTATTTGAGTGTTGTTTGAAGAGGAGCATATGAGGCGCTTTTTGGAAGACCAAGCACAATATCTACACCAGGAGATGGGGCACATCTGATAGGAGTTATAACCAGCAGCCTAAGCACATTTTCCAGGGTTGTTATGTGCCTTAGTTACAGCATAAAAGGGAGCATTCTTAACCATTGTTTCTGATGCCTGCTGACTGGGTAGAGGGAGCGCACTACTTCAGATCTGCTTTACCCATTTGCTGTGATGCCTCTTATTTCAGACATTAAAACAGATTCTATTAGCAAGTTTTTTTCAAGCAAATTCATGCATGGTCACCCTCCAATTCAAAACAGCTCAATTCACCACTCTTTTGGAGTATATCATACATGGAAGAGTGTTTTCGATCGTACCTTTCTCGGGACTCCAAATTCGATGAAGAAAAGTCCGGGCTTCTCTGGTCCAGAATGCTGTGCCATACTTCCTGTAGAAGACCCCACCCGTTTCCTGTAGAAAGTTACTCTGCCTTTGAGTGAGCCCGATACACTAGAGAAATTCGAACCAGGCCGCAAAGCTCCATGGAGGTTGATAGGTTAACCGATTGTGGGAGCAGAGGATGCATACTTCAGCTAAGAATGTCACAAATGCAAATTAATCAGCGGATGGTGAGAGTCGGCCGAGAGTCGTTTAACTGCAGTGTGATTTACGTGAGAGAGTGAAGTGGCCAAGTGTACGTGGCCACATGCAGACTGCAGTTCTATTTATTAACTGTATGTTTTCTTCTTGATCCGCTGCATTGGAGTTCAAACAGCTGACACTAACTATGTTTTTCAACTTCCACGTAAATGACTTATCCATGCATGCTGCGTGATTTTTGCCTTGATGAGTGCAATCGAATATGGCTAGCTTCCTGGCTGAATCCCCCCATCTCATTCGTTCATGCAATGCTTAGATTAGACTCATGCAATAAAGGAACAAGGTTTAGTCACGTACCTGAAGTGAAATGGCTGCTGTGAAGTGCTTTTTGCTGCTGCATGCTCATATTCTGCTGCTACATGCTTGGATCCTTTGGTTGCATGAGGGCTTGGCTGATGATTGTTGATTGTTTTTTCCTTGTGCAGGTGTCCTTTGACCAGATGCATGCTGCAGGAGTCCATTTCCATGCTCAAATCTGCACCTTGAAGCTGCTGCTGCTGAATTTTCACCAGACCAGAACTTATTTTCGCCATTGCTCCCAAACGGTAAACCGGATCGATCTGAAACTTGCGAAGCATGTTCCTATCATCATGATGCACCTCCCATAGCAAAATCGTGATCAATGGATGCACGGATTTCGAGAAAAATGGAAAATGGCTGAAGATTTCAGAGATCGATTTCTCGGAAACTGTTCATCGGAATCGGCTGAAACTGCTTGGGTAGGCTACTATCACCAATATGCATATCCCCATGAAACCGGTTTTAAAACGGATGCATGGATATGGAGAAAATGCAAAAATGGCTGATGGTGATGGAGGCTGATTTCTTGGAAACCGTGCACCGGAATTGGCTGAAACTGCTCAGGCATGTTGCCATCACCCTTGTACAATTCCCCATAAAACGGTTTTTCAAATGGATGCATGGTTTTCAAGTTAGGGCAAAAACAAATTCTGCTCTAGGTATTTTCTCTTCAAAGCATTTTGCAAATTCTTGCATTGAAAGGAAAACTGAGCTTGGGCTGTGATGTAGGTATGGAGATGATGGAGGAGGAGTTTGAAGATTGCAGGAGGACTTTTGAACCCTTGAGGAAGCTACCATGTTCGCCAAACTGCCTTTTTTGAAATCCATGTCTAGTTTCCCACAATTTCTACAGGAACTTCCTGTAGAAGCATAATGAAGAAGCACAAGGAGGTGGAAAAGATGATGGAAAAGGGTGAGGAATGGGAACATGGATGCTTGCAGGCATAACCAATGGATTCCAAGCTTTAGATCCCCTTCCAACATCGAACCTGGCTCGCTTGAAGATTCTACAGGATGTTTCCTGTAGAAATATAGAACCTCCTCTAGAAGGCACAAAAACTCCTTTGTCTTTGTTTTGAGTGATCCTCCTGACCTGCAATGTCATTGCTGCAACCTGAAATTATTCAATGGAAATTAGATTTCTTTTTCTTTTTCTTTTTCTCTTTTTTTTTTTGAAAAACAACTAGGGCGCCTCATGGAGGTTTTCACCCTAATTGCCTGCCCTGGGCGCCTCCAAGGGAGGTTTTCACCCAGAGATCTTATTCTCTTTTCTCTTTTTTCCAACACATTGACCGCCTCATGGAGGTTTTCAATCAATGAGCCAATCTAAGGCGCCTCTGAGGAGGTTTTCACCTTAGATTTTTATTTTCTTCTTATTTTCATTTTTTTCTCTTTTTTTTTTTTTTTTTTTTCTTCTACCCTACCCTACTTGAAAAACAAAATCATTTTCAAGTATAAGAATACTTCCAATGGAGCCATGTGCACATCGAGATTAGAGAAAAAATGATGTGAAGGCTCGAAATGCATGCTTGGACAACTATCCGGACTTTAGAGACCAAATGATCTGACTTTGAAGGGATCAAACATAGCTGAGGAAGAGAGTACCGCTGCAACTTAGTCACCTTCTGAAACCATATCTCAATATAGCTTTGATATCCTTGGTCCTTTTGCTGATCTAGATCATTCTTCATGTCACCTTCTATCATGACCTTCTCATCTTCCTCTTTTTGCTGATCTTTCTCTTGAGTAAATGGAGGATTTGATGGTAACCATGAAGGAACTCTCTCGATCTCTGATTCTGATCTCTTTTCTTCATCAAGTGCAGCCCATGGTTCTTTGATCTCCTCTTTGGAATCTTATTTTTCCTTTGGTCCTTCAATGTTGTCAATATAATCTATGTTTTGCAACACTCTTCCTGAGCTTTGGTGAACATCATTGAGCTCAAAAGGAGTCATTTGCACATGTTGTTCCTAAGCTTTGCAATTGGGGTGAGCTACTCCATTGTATGGCTTTGGAAATGGTATGGGTAGTTGAGTGGAGGTGTGAAATTGAGATGGAGATGGATGGCATTGTGGTTGGGTAGGCATTTGGGGTTGCCTTGGTGGAGGAGGAGGCGATGGTTGTGGATGAGCAGGTGGTGGAGGGAGAAGCGGGAGGAGTGTTGTATTGGGGCGTCCACTCCTCATGAAGTGCATTCCACTGAGGCTGTGGCTGAGCATAGGAGTGAAATGAATGAGCAGCTGGTTGGGCGTAATATGGATCTGTGAAGGAACAAGGAGGAGGTGTGAACCATGAAGGGTGAGCAGGGGGACCCCAAGAGGGTATGGAAGTGGTTTGATAGGGGTCATAATAGGTCTGTGATGTACCTTGCATTCCCTACTGGTAGGGTATGGGTCCATGTGGCCTCCTTTGGTTCATATAACAGAGTGATTCAGTGGCTCCTTTGGCTCTCTGGTATGCAACTTTGAGTCCAGGCAAGGAAGGGCACTGATTCGTAGGATGGTATTCTTCACAGACGAAACACACTTCTAGAGAGTGCATTGGACGTTCGTTCCTAGGATGCTTTCTAGTGCACCTAGGACAAAAAATGGCCAAAGCTCTCTTGGCTTCTTCTTGCTTCTTTTGGATCCGCAAGGTATCCAGTTGCATGGCAAGAAACTGCCTCATATCACTCTTGAAATCTTCGATCTGATTTGAAAATTCATTTTCGGATAAGGTACTGCTCCCAACATTTCTGCTTGTAGCCATTTGCTCGAGAGGAATGTTTTCTTTTTCTTCTCCCCTAGAGGTTCTTCAGATATGTCTTGATGTCCACCCAGGGGTTCTTCTTAGTCACAGCCATCGAAGAAGAGAGAAGGTTGGCTGTGTGAAGCAAAGGGGGGTGTTGTGAAAATATTTTTCTAACTTATCTCTACTCCTACCAGGAATGAAAGGAAATCTTTTTGGTTGATTTTTGCTTTTTTCTACTTCTACCTGCAAAACTGAAATAGATTGAATTGCAACTAACTATCTTGCTAAAATGAAAATGCGGAATTGAAATGAAAGCAGGAAAGGACTAATCTATTTTGCTCAAATGAAATTGCAAGAATGAAATCCTAATCTATGCTTGCAAAATTGAAATGCTAATCTACGCTTGCAGAAATGAAATTGCGGAATTGAAATGCTAATATATGAAAGCGAGAAATGCTAATCTACTTTTGCATAAACGAAATTGCATAATGGAAATGAAATAAACTACTTAGCAGAAGATTGTAGTGGAAAATAGAAGAAAAGCAACAATCACCAATACTCTGACGCTTCCCCGGCAACGGTGCCAAAAAGATGGTGGGCCCCAGTATTGTAGCAATAATGCTACAACTCCTGGAACTCCCTTCTTTAATTTTATCAACCCGGTAGTTCGTAACAAACTTGGAAGCGACAATGCTGTATGCACAAGTACTAGCTCTTGCCACAACTGTCACTTGGTCAGCTGGCACAAGTCCACTAGGAGCTTAAGCCAACTTCTATGAGCTCTTAGAAGAAGCTTTTTAATTGATGGATGAAAGCTAACTCGAAGGAAGCTAATCTAATTGCAAAGAGAAACTGAAAGCCAAAAAGAAACGCAAACCCTAGCAAACCCTAATTCTACCAGCTAGTCCTACTGACGCAAAGTAGAGCATGCAAACTACTGAAACAGATGCCATTACTTCTATGAAGGTAAAATACATGTGTCTAGACTACCTATATCTGAAGAAAACATCCTTTTGTATTTTTGTTTAAGTTGTTGGAATTATCATGCATGTGCTTCTAACTATTTTTGACTGTGCAGAGGTGGATCAAGGAGGAGAAATGCTTGGGAAAGGTTGGGAAGGTTCAGAGAGGGTCTAAGGGGTCCCTAACACCGTTCCAGAGAGTCTCACAAAGTTTGGCTGCCACGAAACCGTGTTTATGAGCTTCTATAGGAAGTCTGTAGGGGTTCTACAAGATGTTCAGGATTTCTACAGGATGTTCTGTAATTCTTCTACAGGATGTTTCGAAATGGGATTTTGGAGCATGGATGGAGGGAAAAAGATGGAGGAATAAGTATGGAGGTGAAATAGGGGTGTGAAGAGGTCTAGGACTTGGTGGATGAGGCTAAGGAGCGATTGGATTTGTTCAAGGATGAAGGAATCGATGATGCACAAGAATGTAGGGATTAGGGCAAGGTGGGGAAAGTATGGCAAATGAAGGGTACGAATCATGGACTAAGGGGTGGAGCAGATTATCTGATGGATTATGGGTAGATAGAGAAGGATAGCAGGTGCTCTGCAAGTTATGTTTCCAACTGAACCAACAAAGACATGCAAGAAAACAAAGATCTAGTTATGCTATCCTAATATGATCTAGCTAACAGTAACAAGAATGGACAGCAGCTTTATTTGCAAGGAAACCATGTATATTAACTGTGCAATGAAGCATTCAAAGATCTGAACATGTAACCAACTTCTGCAAATGAAAACCAAACACTAATGATTGCATGGCAAAGCAAAGTCAGTGCTTTTGTGGGCAGCAAAGTCATCCTAGTCACAGCTCCTGATCCCACAAAGGGAGAGGTGAAACCACAGATGTTTGTTGGCCCTTTTCTTGAAGCTTTTTCTGTTAACAACCTATCAACTAAATCTGAGCATGAAAAGCTATTTTACACATAAAAAACAAACTAAATAACAAAACAAGAGTTAGATCTAAATAGCAGATTTTATTCTAAGAATGCAGCAAAAACACATAAAGATAATCAAAGGAGGTATTAGGCGCTTGAGATGGGCCCAACCCCAAGAGCTACAGCCTCCTAAGAGAGATTTAGAGCTGGTGCAAAGCTGGATTCATCTTTATTGATCAAGAAATGAAGAGTTACATCAAAACTGTCCACAAGGAGAACTTGAAAATGAGCTGACAGCAAAACTAATCTATTGCCTAGAAATCGAACTACAAAATGACTACAACAAGACTATGAAATGACTAACTACCAGCTACAAAATGACTAACCACTAGCTAACCAAAATGAGGCCCTAAGCCTTCTTATTTATACAAATTGAGGACCCAACAGTCCTCCTAAACTTTAGGGACTCGGCTGCCCAAAACTTGTAGTTAACAACAGTCCTACTTGACTTGCTTGGCTGCCCTTGTGCTAATTGATTCGGTGGCCCTTGAACTCCGAGATGATGGTGGAGAATTCGAGGTAAGGGCCCATAAATGAAGGGGACACCTTCCTACAAATCCTCTCCCTTGTTCTCCCACGAATTTGGCTGCCAAGTGCTCATTAAGACCTTCAATTTTGTCTCCAAGTTGACCAAAAAGGCTACACAAAGCACCCATTAGACTTGTTGGCATAATGACTAACCAAATTCACTCTATTAGCATAAATATAATAAAAAACATGCAATAAACTAATGAGAATGGTGGATTAAGTCAAATTAGGAGGTTGAATGAGCCCAAATAATTATCCATTTTTGGGGCTCATCAGTGTGACCTTGTGTCTGACCTCAGAGATAAGAATCAGTGCCTCACTAAGGTTGTGGATGACACATGCCAGACTGTCCCGGAGCTAGACATCCTTGAGGTTGAGCCAGTCGATGTGTGGGTTCAAAAACTCACTGCGGTATTGCACGACGCACACACAAAGTTGGCCAAGGTTTAGCTGGAGCTGAATCTCAAGATCACAGAGTTGCAATTGAAGGCCCAACCTTTGAATCCGCTGAAAGTTAGTGAGCAGTGGGAGATTGTTGTGGCAGATGTGGTAGCAAGTGCAGTGATGGACTGCATGACACTTTTTGAGCAGTCGCTCAAGGTCCTCACCAGCCTGCAAGAGGACCCAAATGTATAGAGGCTGTAGACAAAAGTGTAGGAACTGCACCAATGCTATGACGAGGTTAAGGAAACAGTGCGAACTATTGTCATCACACAAAGTCTCGCGAAGCTGTAGGAGGCCAAGGCACTGATGGAATAGGTAGATGCACCATAACACAAGGAATTCGTGTTGAAGGCTCACTTGAAGCCTTGGTTAGATGAGGCCTATGTGATCATGACCACCATTCTAGGAAGGTTGGCAAGTCTAGAGGAGACTCAGTATAAGCTATAGATTGCTAGCGCATGGCCAATAACAGAACAGTTCGTCGAGGAGCTAAAGCAGGTGGCAAGGTAGCAGTTGTCTAGGTTGAGTTGGAGGCCTTTACGACAATATCTTCGCCCCAGCCGAGTCAATCGAGGGTGAGTCACCATGATTGTGTCTGGGGCTTGTTGGGAACAGGTCCCCTAGTGGTCAATTTTGGGTTAAACACCCAAGTTTTGGGGTAGATGGCCTGAATTTTGTGTAAATAAATGTAAAGTCTCCACATTTTGTGGTCGCGGAGCGTGAAAGATGTTTAAAGTTAAAATAGTTTTTTGCCCTTAGTTTAGATAAGTTGTGTCGGTTTTGGAGATCTACCCATGGTCCATGGACCATGGGATTGTATAAAAAGGGATGTCTTAGAAGATCTAAAGAGAGAAGTACAGTAAGTAAGTTAGAAGTCATGAGTCATTGATAAGTTTGGGTGAGCTGAGAGTGATAGTCTTAGCATAGGAAGAGGCTCTGCAGTTGAGTGCGCAGAGGCCTAGGGTGGAAGTCCACAGTTGAGTGCACGGACCCCTATAGCTGTGTGCATAGGATCGATAGAGTCTGTACTGGGAACTTGAATCATAAATAAAGAGAAGCATTATGGAATCATTGCGTTTTCTATCTATGATTATTGCATTCGATTATGATATGTTAAGTTCTGGGTTTACATTATAATGTTAAATTGATGCGTGAATGTATCTATTTCTATCTGTTATTTGAATGCAAGTAATAATGTATGTTTACGTGAAGGTAATCTTAATTGCATGATACAATTGGCTAACCACTAAGATAATTAGGGAAAAAAACATGTAGCATAGTTACATAGGCGCGTAAGTGCCTAAATCAGTGGTTAGGGTTGCACAAAGGATAGTTAGATACCTTCTTGGAGGTTTTGAAACACGGAAGAGGAAATACATCGATAAGCCCTAAAGGCTTATTGATCTGTCCAAAGGTAGGGATTGAGGTAGAAAACCGACATCACAACCATCTCAGGGTGTGGAAACTTGGTTCCTGCATTCTCCCATACTACTTCGGGTGAGACTTCGGTCCGCGCTCTGCGGACTGATGTCGAAAGGGCCAGTAGTGTAGGGATTTGCTTGGCTGCCTAATTCTAAACCTGGGCCAGGGCCCATGAAGCCAACACAACCATATGATTTCCTCCTACAAGTCCTATTCTAAACTTCTCTTAACACACTTCATTCTTGGGACACCTAGAATTCACTGACACTCCTTCACACACACTCTTATTCATTCATTTCCAAGCATTTTGACCTAGTTCTCCCTTTTGATGCCTTGGCACTCATTATCATACCTTTTCACTCCCTCATTAGCACACCTCGAACTCGCTGACACTTCATTTCCATGCATTTGAAATTAGTTCTCCCTTGTGTTTCCCTAGTACTTGGCCCTCACACTCCCTAGGATGCATTCAGACCACACCTTGGCACCTGACACATATTGGCATGCATATCATTCCTTGGACCTCTCTAGCATGTGTTAGTACTTCCTGGTGTTGGCTTGAGGAGGCCTAACCCAGGTTCAGAGTTAATTAGCCAAACAAATCCCTACACTACTCGCCCTTTTGGCAACAGCTCGTGGAGTGCGGACTGAGGTCTCACCCAAAGCAGTATGGGGGGATGCTAGAACCAAGTTTCCGAACCCTTGAGATGTCTGATGGGTCAGTTTATTCCAACTATGAATAACTTCATGTAGGTTACTTCACGCATTGCCCTGACCTGCGAGGCCTTCGCTATTTGTTATAATCATCTTCGTGTAGCCCTAACCAAGGGCTGAGATGCTTTCGCATTGCTAAGGTAGTGATCTACACAAATTCCCCAAGTTACACCACAGATATTACTTATATTATTATAAATTTTAGTTAACTTCACATAAATAGATACTTTGTCCTATATTCTATTAGTGAACATCATCATATAAGTTCGCGCATATAAACAGTAAAATTGCAATTCATACCCAATATATTCAACGTATAGAATAAGAAAAGGTACACAGAAATGATATGAAACTTCTCTTTATTACTTCTCCAAATGTTACAGACTCGACTCACCCTGTGCAATTAGCTGCAGGGGTCCGTGCACTCAACTTTGGACTACTAGGCCTCTACGCACTCAGCTGCAGAGCCTTCTCCTACTCTATGAACCAAGACTCGACTCTACACTTAGATAAGACTCAATTCTTCATCATTCATTCATTAATTGATTCCCCTTTTTTAAAACTTAGAGCCTCACTCTATTTATACAATCCCATGGTGTGCGGACCATGGGTAGATCTCTAAAGCTGACACTACATTTACAAAAATGAGGGTGGAAAACCCTATGACTCATTTACAATTTCGTGCTCTGCGCCCCAAAAACGTGGAGTCTTTACATTGGATTTAGTCAAAACCTAGGCTTTAAGCCCCAAAACTTCCCTTGGGAGATCCGGCACCCAACATGCCCCCAACATAAACATCATGACTCACCCTCGAGTCACTCTGTCGGTGCGGAGATCTTTGTGCAAAGACCTCCCAAACCTGCCCGAACTGCTACAAGATTAGCAACGCACTGAGCAACGACCTTCTGTACCTCTGGTGGCTAGTCAAATGGCTAGGCCACCTGTGTATGGCTTCAACCAACTACCTCTTACTTCTCCTAGGGAGGGTCCGCTAGTTAGCTTCACCAACTGCATCACACATTTTATAAAATGCATCACGCCACCATCTGTGATCCCCTTAGTAACATATGGTCCAATCCCAGGCATCAAACTGATCAAATCTCGGTGGTAGTCCCTAAATTCATCAAAGTAATCATGTGGATCCTGTTTTATCACCACATATTTCTTATCAAGAAAGTCCTTCTTTATTCCTTCCTCAAGCTTCTTGACTTCTTCTTCCACTATGGTGCTTTTTTCCCTCAACCGAACTCTTTCATTCATGAGTTCTTGGATCCTAAGATTACCCTGCTGGATCTCTTCATCAGGTCCCAAGCATTTTTCTTCAAGCTCTTCCAACTACACGATCATTTCTTTCAAGGCTCTGCGAACCATCATATCCGTGGGTGTTGTTATGTGTGGACTAGGCATGATAGATTTCATTGGCATTGCGGCGTTCGCTCCATAGGCCAGCCTAGAAGGTGTTTGTTCCATCAATTTCTTGCACGTTGTCCTATAAGCCCATAAGACTGGTGGTATGTGTAGGTCCCAATCAATTCATGACGCATTACATACCTTGTTTAGTGCTTTGCACACTTCGTTAAATGCTTCCGCGTGGATAATCTTCTAGGCACTTGTTCTCTCCACACTCTGTTGTTCTGACCTGAGGAACCATTCATGCATTCCCCCCCCAACACATGCTTATTGACTGTATTTCCCAACGCAAAGTTCATGTGCATCCGCGCAGGTTGTTTACCATATGCCTATACCCACTTGGACAAATGCACGCATGGACCATCCCATCCATTGTATTTATCGACCAATCACACTATAGGTTTCCCAAACCATAAGCACATCACCCTCCTACAAGCATGCTAGTCTTCAAAGCTCCCTTTGTGCGTACCCCACCACCTCGTGGTCGTAGCACACAGTACCCAATTCAAGGCCTGGAACATTGCTTTTCTAGCACCTCCCTTTCGAATTTGTCCAAGAAAGCATCTACCTCACCTAATCCATCATATGTAGGGAGATCTATCACTTTTGTTGATACGCAGCACAGTGACCTTGTCATCATGTTACAATTAAGCATGGTTACCTCATGTAACTGGTTCTGCCATCGTTCTATCTCCTCATCTAAATCTAAAGTGCAGGAGCTTTCGCGCTCCCATGATATTCATTCATCCACGGTGGGATTTACCCAGTCTTGCTCTCGCGTGGTTATCTTGTAGATGTAGCCTAAATCGTCGTCGCTTTCATAGTCGTGCACTGGCTCTATATATTGCGATCCCTCAGAAGGGTCCAACGGTATAACTCTGCGCAGAGAATTCTTCTCAAAAATCATCTTGCGGTTCTTCAGATTAATCACCCCATTCATGTCAGTGGCCCAATCAATTCCTAAGAGCACGGGGTAGGGATTGCTGTCATCAACAATCTCTATCACCTCAAAGTCCGCTAGCATGCTTGCTCCATCAATATCCATGGTGATTCCCTGCAATTGCCTAGGGGTATTATCTTCTGTTGGTTTGCCATTCGTAGTTGAATAGGAGACCACTGCAGCATAGGCCTCCCCATGCGCTCCCATGTCTGCTTCGGCAGAATATTCGCGTCCGATCCTAAGTCCAGAATTACTTGGTCCATCTCATATTCTCCAATCTATATGGTTAGCCTCATTTCTCTCCTCATCCTTGTCTTATGCTTTCCAATCTTTCGGACTACGCACAGTTCTCCTGGCGCGGTCCCAGCGCATCTATTATTGAGTTCCTGTAGTCCCTTTACAACCTTGCTGTCATGAAGTAGATTCATGCATGTTTCCAGGAATTTTGTAAGCATAGATGGGTCCATTTCCGGCTCTAGTCTATATTTTCTTCCTGAAGTGGAGGCATTAGCGAAGCTATTTTTAGCTTCCATGAAGGTTTCCTTAGCGCGCTCTAAATCAAACTCTGCTTGTTTTGTCGAAGCCTTGTGAACCCAAGTACTATCTTTGGACTGTTTGCCTTTATCATCTCCCATCGTGATTCCACTTTAGAGCACATTGTTCACATTTGGATCTTGCTCACGTGGCTCAGACCTCATCATCTACAGGTTCTGAGTCGGGGGAGGTGGTAGCACTCCCTTGTCGCATATCCTAGCTATCAGCATAGGATAATCCTCTGTCTCATGATAAAACAAGGTACAATACAGACATGATGGACGTGTTGGATTTGTACAATCATGAGCATAATGTCCTAGACCTTCGCAATTGTAGCATATTAGCTGTCCATGACCTCTTCCTGGTCCTCCTCCACCTCGGCCTCGTCCACCCCTGATATCCTGTTCGCGTCACTCCTGCATTCTGGTCTAGGGGCCACGATTCAGCCTAAAATCTATAGGTGAGAGTTCTATCCATCATTAACTCATAGCTTCTACAAGTGCACTGATTGTGTCCTACTGACCTGCAAAAGTTACAGAACAATTGTTGCGAATTCTACGTATACTTCTGTAGCAAATGGTAGTTTTCCGTAGCATGCTTTCCACTTATTTGACAAATCATGCACCATAAAGCAGGCACTGCACTAGGTCCCAATTGTGCTTCTAGCCTTAACGACATCGGTCCTCCTCCTGTGAGGTAATTGACGAACACTGGGCAGTGGTCTTTGTCATGACCCTGACCCTTGCATTTTATGCACCACACCTCTTCGCGCACTTCTGGTCGAGCTATCTTGTCCTGTTTTAGACTTTGCATCTCAAGGCATAAGTTTTTCAACCGCGCATGGATTTGCTGAACTCCCAAGTTAGGATCCTGCATTGGGGTCTCATGCAGTATCATTGTGATCTCCAAGGGTTCTGCCTGAGCCATTAATGTTTGTTGTGACAACGCGTTCCTCAAATGTAGCGTTAGCGATGCTACAAACCATTCATGATGTTGTCCATCCATCAAAGTCATATTAGCTTCGCAAATTGTGCACTTCAGCCTTTGATCTAACTCCAAAGGAGTATTGCCCGGTAGCATTGTGATCTCTTTGAACCCAATGATCGAATGCACTTCTGACTTTGCCCTGCTAAATTCCTTATTTAGCGTAGTTTGGATATCCACGATCCTCGCATTCGGATTGTCATTAGAATGATTAATATACCGGGTCAGCGCGTGGTCTTGCAAGGCGCTAACCAGTGTTGCTTTCTTTATATTGTCATCTGTAACTCCCTGTGCTTCCCATATGGCTCGTATCACGAACCAAAATTGGTTCAGATCCTCATTTCCTACTCCCTTGAACACAGGAAACTTTATCGCTCTTACCATATTGACTTGCGGTGGTGGCAGAGGTGGTATGGGTGAAGATGGAGATGAAGGCAGTGAAGCTGGCGGTGGTGTAGGTGGGGGTGGTATGTGTGGAATCCTTTGCTTATCAAATGGATTACACTTTGTGGAGAGACCTTCACGAGCTCTTACTCATCCCCTTGCAGAGATGAAATAAAAGGGATATTCTCTAGTCCCTTACTTCCTTTATTTCTGTAGGTTTTTCCAATTCATGTAGCTCTGAACATCAAGGTAATTGTATAACCCTCTTTTCACACAATAGCATTTTAATCCAAGCATTCAAAGACTTTACATACTTATCTTGTGGTCCTTTGAGGAAGCATCAATCTGCCTCGCTATAGCTGACTGAAGTATCTACCATGAACTCAATAATGAATCCTCCTATAATCCAATCGAGCCAATTATCAACAACGTGCGCTATCTTATCTTCCGATGCTTCCAATTTTCTCACCAACTCTGGGGTCCACCCAATAGGATTGTCGAGTTTCCACCTTCCTTGGCTATCTTCTAGCTTCATGATCCACTTATATAGCTTAATAGGGAAAGAAGTGAAGAATATTTCGTGGATCTATGTGTATAGGTAGTAGTCTAACCACTCTTCTTTTGTTAGTCACAGATTCCTGTTCTCCTACGTCGCGAACTCGTGAATTCTCCTATCCAAGCAACCTTCAATTTCCTTCTTAGTTGGATTCCAATGATACGACATCAGACATCTCTATGTAGATTCCGGTCCCGACAGAAAAACCATTTGTTGGCTTGAGGGGGCCTGACCCATGTTCGAAGTTAATTAGCCAAACAAATCCCTACACTATTGGCCCTTTCAGCAACATCTCGCGGAATGCAGACTGAGGTCTCACCCAAAGTAGTACAGGGAGATGCTGGAACCAAGTTTCCGCGCCCTTGAGATGTTTGATGGGTCGCTTTAGTCCAATTGTGAATACCTTCCTGCAAGTTACTTTGCGCACTGCCCTGACCTACGAGGCCTTCACGATATGTTATAATCGCCTTTGCGTAGCCCTAACTAGGGGCTGAGATGCTTTCGCGTTGCTAAGGCAACTATATATGCTAATTTCCCAAGTTACACCACAGATCTTACTTATCTTCTTATAACTGTTAGTTAACTTCACGTAAACAGATACTCTATCTTATATTCTCTTAGTCAACATCATCATATAAGTTCGCACATATAAACAGTAAAATTGCAATTCATACCTAATATACTCAACGCATAAAATAGGAAAAGATACACAGAAATGATATGAAACTTATCTTTATTACTTCTCCAAAGGTTACAAACTCAACTCGCCCTGTGCACTCAGCTGCAGGGGTCCGTGCACTCAGTTGCGGACTACTAGGCCTCTATGCACTCAGTTGCAGAACCTTCTCCTACTCTATGACCCAAGATTCGACTCTACACTTAGCTAAGACTCAATTCTTCATCATTCATTCATCAATTGATTCCCCTTTTTTACAACTTAGAGCCTCACTCTATTTATACAATCCCATGGTGTGCGGACCATGGGTAGATCTCTAAAGCCAACACTACATTTACAAAAATGAGGGCAGACAACCCTATGACTCATTTACAAGTTTGCGCTCCGCGCCCTCAAAACACGGAGTCATTACATTGGATTTAGTCAAAACCAGGGCTTTTTGCTCCAAAACTTCCCTTGGGGGATCCCGCGCCCAACACCTGGCATTCCCTGGCACACCTTCATACTCCCTAGTTTTCATGCCCTCATAGATAGCCTTACTTTTTTTGCGACTTGACAACATGACCAAGTCATTGGAAAAACAATGCTGTGCCCAAAACAAAGTCTCCCTTTGTCTGAAACTCCTTTCTCCAACCTCTTATTGTAACCATAGGCTTGCCTCCCACAAGTATTATTTTGACATTCTCCTAACACACTTTATCCTTGAGACACCTGGAATTTGTTGACACTCCTTGAAACACACTTTTATTCGTTAATTTCAACACATTTTGATCTAGTTCTTGTTTGTGATGTTCTGGCACTCCCTAACACTCCTCAACATGCATTCACACTCTCTGGCATGTGTTAGAACACCTTTTCATTCTTTGGCATGCCATGGAACTCTAAGATATCATACCCTGAAAACTACCCTTACTTTTTTTGGGACTTAGCGATGCCTAGCATACCATGTCCCTCTCTCCTTAGCACACCTAGAACTCACTGACACTCCCTGTTACACACTCTTATTCATTCATTTCCATGCATTTTCACCTAGTGCTCCCTTGTGTTTCCCTGGTGTTGTGGAGGTAAATCCCCTCTGCGGATAGAGGCGATCCCTACTAGCCCAAATGGGGTCTAGCAACAATCAAACAACGCTAACACGCAGGTTCCTAATTGCAAATCAAAGACCGATGATGAGGGCCTACCTGGATTCCAACGCTAGTACTTGTAGAAGAGTCGTCGCTCCCGTTCCTTTGCTTCGGCTGGTCACAATCCCCACGATCCTCGTGAACGGACACCTGCACATGCAAAGAACGACACAAACACAAGCATAAAATCCAATAGATGCAACTATATATCAGTCAGAAAGGATATAACTCAATCATCATTACAAAGACAATAAGAGTGGAACCATAATGATAGTCGTCTATTATTGATAAACAAAGAAGAATACAACCATAGTTCTGACGTCAAATCCTCCTTTCGCTGGGTGATCAGCAACACATGCCTTGCAAAGCTTGTTGGGAATGGGGAACAAGCCTCTCTCTCCTTGGTCACTTGGATAAGAATCTCCTCACTTAAGATTTAGCTTCATGGGAATGAAGAAGGCTTCTTGTAGCTTGAGCTTAGCAATTCTCAGACTTTGGGACTTAGAATTTGGAACTTGGAGACTCTATCACCAACTTGTCAAAGGAAAAAGGACAAGCTTTTATAGATGGAGGGGAAGGAGATAAGATCAACCACAACATCCATGGGATTGGCTTTATCACTAAGAAGATTCCATGAGAGGTGGAGAACCACTTCCCTTCTATGGAGATTCGAAGCCAAACTGACCCAACTCAATATAGATCCAGTTCATGAGTGGGTTAGGAAGAACCTTCGCACGTTGGTTTGTTAAAAACTTTACCCAACTGGGTTGGCGCGAGTGCGACTTTGAGACAGAGTGCCAACTGGCGCACCCTCTTTGGAGGATTTCCCCCATTGGCGTGAGTGATACACAGTGGAACCGCGCCAATGGAAAAAGGGCTATTTTTATGGGTATTTTGCAGAAGGTGTCTTCAGGGCATATGAAGTACATACTCAAGGGGATACAATGCAAGTGTTTTCAGGTTATGTCACTTCTCACAGGTCCCGAAATAAGTCCTCTAATGTGCGGGAGAAGGGGTAATAGGGACGGTGACAAATTACTGTGTAACACCTGGTACTCCATAACACTCCTTAGCACGCATTGGCACACCTTGGCACTTGACACATCTTGGTATGCTTCCCTAGCACTCTAACATGCCTTGGACCTAGAATACCTTGTCACTCCCTCCTTAACACACATGGAACTTGCTAACACTTCACTTCCATGCATTTGGAACTAGTGCTCCATTTTGTTTCCTTGATACTTGGCCCTCACACTCCCTAGCATGTGTTTATGCCATACCATGGCACCTGGCATGCCTTAGCACTTGGCTTGTCTTGGCATGCCTATCATGCCTTGGAACTATCTAGAATGTGTTAGTACTTCCTGGCATTCCCTGGCACACCTTGGCACTCCCTAGCTATCATGCCCTCATAGATAGCCTTATTTTTTTGCG
Organism: Pinus tabuliformis; assembly: GCA_031772625.1. Classification (NCBI taxonomy): domain Eukaryota; kingdom Viridiplantae; phylum Streptophyta; class Pinopsida; order Pinales; family Pinaceae; genus Pinus; species Pinus tabuliformis. The sequence goes on along the minus strand of CM062804.1, from coordinate 777,831,487 downwards.
ACTTAGGAACCCAACAAAGTCATTGGAAAAACAATGTTGTGCCCAACCGAAAGTATCCCTTTGCTTTAAATTTATTTTTCTATCCCATTATTGTAACCATAGGCTTGCCTCCTACAAGTCCTATTCTGACCTTCTCCTAACACACTTTATCTTTGAGACACCTAGAATTCATTGACACTCCTGGACACACACTCTTATTCATTCATTTCCATGTATTTTGATCTAGCTCTCCCTTATGATGTCCTAACACTCCCTAACACTCCTTATCATGCATGGACACTATTTGGGATGTATTAGCATGTCTTTTCCAACACACGGTCCTCTTTTGTCAACAATTTGGACCCTTTGTCTCAATATACCTTATCTTCTTTGGAAATAGGACATAAAAAAGTTTTTCTATATATTTCAAAATGGATCACTCTTCACCTATGTTCCTCTCCTTTGTGTCACATGTGATGTGAATGCCAATTGTCATTTTCTTGACTTAAACATTATTTTCTTGTAAATGTGACCCTTGAGTATGCTATGAAAACCCTCCAAAACATTTTTAAATGATGGGAGTTCTTATTGTAAAGGCCTTGAATTTTGTAAAATGTGTTCCTCAGTCTCAATTCTCGAGGGAGAGACCCTGAATAGAGATGAATTATCAGAGAACCCTAATATGGGTACTATTTTCCTTTGAGATAACCTAAGGTCAATTATTATGCCAAAGCATCTATAGTGTTTTGTTGTTTTAAATGATTAGATGACCAGTGAACTATTTTATAAATAGGTGCTTTAAACCTAGACAACTTTCTGATAAAATGAAAGGTTGTTCTTTAACTGCACTTGTTTAGTTTGATTTTAATGGGATGGAAAATTAGAATGTGAAGAGGTATAATTTATTTAATATTCAAACTGAGTATTTAACCATTTACAAGAAAAAATTAAGAAAATAGTGCTTTCTTAATCAACAAAATATAATCAAACTATTATAGATATCTAGTGTAATTTATATTCAAAGAGGAATTTACAATAAGAGATAGTTGTGTAAATTATTCTCTTATTTAAATTACAACTTTACAGAGGATTCATTTGAATTGAAATTCAATTAAATTTTAAATTGGATAACTTCAAAAGGCTTAAATTATATGAAGAAAACATAACGAATAAACAAGATGAAATACAATTCACTGAGAGATATACCATATGAGGCAAATCCATAATCTTTTATTATTTCAAAATTGCTCTAGCTTAGTACAATTCTGCTTGATAACTTGTTCAAGGGTTCAACCCATAATAACTCAAAGGAGGAGTTATTTATACAAAAACTTACGAAAGATCTACAATCTGTTTGGAATAGAATACCAAAATAGTACAAAATTACAAAAATAGAAAAATATAATAGGAACTAAAAAACTACTGAAGAGGTGGCTCTATCCTTTGGGAATTTGTTGATGATCTGGCTTGAAAACACTGATGAGCTGTCCTAAAAACATTGATGAGCCATTCTGCTATCAAAATGAGGAATTACTCAATTGTTTCACATAATTGATACCATCTTTGTTCACTTGGGATTTCTACATTTACCATCTTCCTGAATGTTTCTTCTACCTCTGTATATCTTTCAAAATTAGGCTTGGTGAGAAACAAGTGCTTGATTTCATGTAAGATGATTAAATCAAATTCCAAGGCTTCTAGAAAAGCCCTCCTTGTTATCTGTCCTTTAACTCCTGCAAATTTGGCTCTGCCTAATGCAATAGCGTATAACTCCTTGCAATTCTAATCTAATCTAATCAACTTATCATTCAAACCTACTAACCATGGTAGCCCTTTCTGATTTAAACATTAAATTTTGAATGAAATATCTTGACAGAAATGTCGAGGGTTTGACACTTAGTTTGTAATTGATTTATTAAATTCCTTTTCTGTAATAGTTTTTGATCTCCAAGATGGTAGCTATTTTGTCAGAGATTTCTATTTCTCCTAATTCCTCTTTGGTCTTTGAATTTAAAACCTTGACCATATCTGTGGCTTCTACTGGCTTGGTCTTTAAGGCTACTTTTTTTTCTTCATTCCCTGCTTTGCACCTAGTAAGGAGTTCCTACTGCTCAAAAATAATTTGTACGGATGGCCATACATCTATTATGGATTGATTGAATTTTGTCCAAATATTTTCCTTGGCATGAGCCGATGTGTCTATCATCAGAGAATCACTCTCCAACTTCTGGATTTTAAGTACCAATTTGTGAGTCTTCTGCATTTTTTCTAGATACTTAGAATCATTTTGCACTTTCTACAATTCTAGACTTTGGAATTTCTGAAGTAGTTTCAAGTTTTCCTGCTTCTGAATTGATAGTTCCTATGCTAATATGGTTGGGTCAACTGCTATTGATGTATGCTCAATGGCTGTAGATGACTAACTAGGCTCTATACTTGAAATTTCTATTGGGATTGCTATAATGGGAACCATGGCAAGTTGTGTTGTTTCCTTCTCCTTCAATAGCTCTTCAATCTGCGCTTCCATTTTTTTCAACTGTATATTCTGCTCAATAATAAGCTTGAGCATATCCTCCTTTTGTTGTTTAGTTTCATCCATATCCTTGGTCAGAGGATATTCTGTTGAAGGTAACTTCAGTTGTTTCTTCAATGCAATAATGTCTTAATCTTTCTTCTTAAGAAGTAGTTCTATAACTTTTACATCCTTGGGATCATATCCCACTTTAATCACAAAATCCTATAGTGATTTTATTCTGTTTTCTTTAGCTAGAGAGGAGATCTTTTCTAAGTTAAGTTGGGACTAAACATTTGATAGAGAAGTCCTATGTTTAGAATGAGATATGGCTATGGTTGTCATAGTAGAAAATAACATCTCACCAGTTTGTTTGTGCATGTCCATTTGGTCAATTGGATGGATTTGACTAGTGTCAAATGAAAACATAGTCTTTTTGTAATCAGATGGTGATTTAGGAAATAGAATCTGGGCTTGTAAGAAATCCATTTGCATTCTGCCCTTCTCACTATCAAAATTAGAAAGGAACCTATGTTGGGAGGTTGAAGTTTTCTTCCAAAATTGACTGTACACATTGGACTTTAAAGCCTCATTTTTATGCTTAATTTCTAGGAACCATGAGAATATGTTTTAATAATCTGAAGTGCTAGTTCCTGTTGACTAAATAATTTCTAGAGGCTCTCTAGAAGGTGAAGTTGTAGGAGGAGTAGTTGAAGCACTAACTGTGGGAGGAGTGGTTGAAGTGCTAACTCCTGCCGATGTAGACACTTCTGGTTCTCCAAGATCAATGATTGCTAGTGGAGTCTCTTCTGCTGATGTGATCAAGTTGACTTTAGGCTTCTTTTGCTGAAAAATGAATCCTTTCAACACATCTTCAGTGGATGAAGTTTCCTCTCTCAGCCTCTTCTGTTGCTTGTTTTGAGAAATTGGAGTTTGTTCAGTAGGAGTAGACACAACTTGCTCATTTGATTCTTGAAGCGTCCCATCAATCCATGTTTCTTGATTCATAAATTTTTGAATTTCTGGCCTCGGAGTATGGTTATAAGGAGTCATTTTGAAACTGACCCTTAAAGCAGAAAAGATGCCAAAAGGATCATAGGACCAGGTGAATATGGGCTGGAAATTCATCTTTTTCAATCATGCATCTGCCTCAATACCAGCTGATCTGGTGTTGCAAATAAATGACCCAATTTGTGCTTTAATCTTGAACTAAGACTTTTTTTACCTGATACAAAATGTAGCTCGTCCATGTGAATCATCTGCCTGATATATTATAGAGAAAATATCCTCAAAGGAACAAACTTGGGTAGCTTGTATGGTGCAATCTCACATCCATATATTCTGATATCATTGTAGTTCTTGTTTAAATACCAGACACCAGTTTTGGTTTGTTCACTTAGGTGTAGGATCCTCTTAATTTTGTTCCCAATCCTGGGCTATGTTTGATCGTTAAGGAGCTGTATCATTGGATGTATAAATGCATCCACAAATTCTGCAAATGATGAGGTGGTAGAAGTTGCCCTAACCATTTCTATCCAGTGAATTGCTGATTGATTCACTCCTTGTTCATCCTGCTTGCTGATTTTGATTGGTAACATATCACCTTGTTTAAAAAGAATCATGTGGACAATTACAGAGGTGTAATTGAACACTCCCTGCACAATGAAGTTCATGAATTGTTCATGTATATTATCAGGCAAGAATTGGTTGTAATTATACATGAATGTTGGTTGTTGGTCTTTATTAAAGATAGATAAGAAACCAAGGATAACCTCATCAATGGGCTTGGTCATTGAGGTATCCTAATAGATAGGAAAGTAAGGAAATGCAATGTCTAGAGGATTCAAGTAACATGGGAGATGAATAAGGTGGATTTATTTTGGGAAATTCTACATCTTAAGGAAAAAAGGTTTCGAATATTTGGGCTCTCTATGTGAGAGTTAACTTATGGTACAAATCCTTAAGTGCTGCTAGTGAAAATTGAGTTAGGGAGTCAATTTAAGGAATTAAGAGCATTTCATTTAGGGTTTGAGCAGAAATGGTTATCAGAATGTTTCCATTCTGAGCCATGACTGCCCTTTTCACAGGATCATACTTGGCTTGACACCACTAAATAAGGTTAGGGAATTCATGTGTCTTTGGGAAAATATAAAAAGGTAAAAATGATTCCTAAAACCTAATCGGATCTTGTTGGTCGAGATAGTCCTGTTTAAGACCCAAGTGTAGTTCATAAAAATCAAACTCACACTTGGCCTCTGCAACTTTGAATAGTGAATCGAAAATTAGAATATGGTCAAGGTCAAGCTGATTCGGGGTGACAATAATTTCCTCTGTAGTTTTCTTATTGGATTTTGCTTTTGTGGCCATGGTGGCAGACAGGAAGAAAAATGGTTATAAGTGACAGACTGAGAAGTAGACCAGAAGTTCTACAACACTGTAAACCTGCAAAAAATTGAAAATGATCATAAGAAAGTGATAAAGAGGCCGGTTTCATTTTATTTATAAGATGCGGGAAGGGGTAATGGTTTTGTTAATAACTGTAGCATCTTTAAATGCAAGGGAGCAGGAGTGCAACAGATGGATATAACGAGTATGCAAAATGGGGGGATAAGCATGTAAGGAGGTAATAGATGGGAGGAATAAGAAACAGATAGGTGAGGTGTCAACTCAGGATTAGTGGAGAGATAAAAACTTTGGCAGGGTGAAAGAGTCATTGGCAGAGAAAACCACGAGTGGTTTGCGGGGGGGGGGGGGGGGGGGGTTGGGAGGGGTTTGGGGTGTGTGTGTGTGTGGGGGGGGGGGGGGGGGGGCAGTGCAGAGTGATGTGAGGGTGATACGTAAGGTCGGGGAGTCCACCATGGAAACCGCTTTATGGATCCCCCCCATCACATTAACATGAAATAGTGGAGGGGGTGCGAAATCTCTCCCCAATGTTGATCTTGGCGGGGAGTAGATCAACCGTCGAATCATGCATCCTTTTTATGAAAGAGAACAATAATTTTTGTCATTTATTGATTTGGGTCAAATCAAACTTGCATGTTATAATATAATTGAAATGAAAAAGTTTATAATCAAAGAATTAATCCCGATTAAGGAATTAAGCATACATTAACACAATTTGACATTTTTCTAATGTGGCATTTGGACTAGGAGCCTTTGCATTTATAATAATATGAAATTGAAGCCTTTCTTTTCTTTTTTCTTCCCTAACATTTTATTTTTCTTTTGCCTTCTTTATTTAGGGTAGCTAACTCCTATCATTTTATTGATATGGATGCCTATAAAATGTTAAATTGTGCTAACATTTTAATTTTAATTTTCTTTTGCATCCATATCCTAAATTAACATTTTAAAATTATTTTTTGACTAA